>JAMZAV010012118.1:0-18735 GCA_024449915.1 Sweltsa coloradensis
ACACGAAAAAACATCAATGTCACAATCTAGTATTATTTTTGTCATACAATATCCCACTGCTAAGACATATTAAATTGTTATTATAATTATTTATTATATATTATTTATACGTAATAATCCACGTTGATATAACTAGGAAAACGCTTAAGTCCCGCCGCGTTGTTGGATGAGCGTAATTGGTGCATTGAGCTGCCATGTGTTATGCGGATTTTCTGTTGTTCTGTGGAAAAATCATTACTAAGTTGAATTTTTTTTTAAATTAAATTAAATTAAATTAAAAATTAACTTTAATTATTCAATTTTTTTAAATTAATTGTAATTGTTAAAAAATAAAAAAAACGTAAAATTGCGATTTTTATAAGAAATAATTTCTCGATTGCGCTCAAATTTAACACTTATCTATTAATTCATAAAATAAGGGTTCTGTGAAAAAATCATTACAATAGGATAAAGCATGTAGGTGTTATAAGTCAAAAAATTGTTAAAAAAAAAAAAAAACGTAAAATTTCGATTTTTATGATAAATATTTTTTCAATTGCGCTCAAATTTCACACGAATATCTTAATTCATAAAATAAAGGTTCTGAGCAAAAATCATTAAAATCGGATAAAGCATGTAGGTGTTATAAGTCGAAGAAATTTTTTTTAAATCGAAAAAAATCGTAAAATTGCGATTTTCATGAGAAATATTTTTCCGATTGCGCTCAAAAACGTGGCAGTTCTAAGTTCAGAGATTTCGAAGGCCTCCAGAAAATTTCATCTCAATTGGAGTATCGGTTTAGCCGGAATCGTGTGGACAAACAGACAAAAATACAAAAAAAAAAAACATTCCGGATTTTTTTCTCCAGTGTAGTGAAATGGAATCTTCGCTTCGCTCGCTACGCTCATCCAATTATAAAATAATCATATGGCATAATTTCGTTTTTACAATACTTGAATTGAATATTTAAATTATAACAGTTGCTTTCTACGATTGTTATGCACATGTGTATTTTAATTTATTTAAATGCACTAAGGCACAATAACCGAGTAATGTAATATATAAGTAACATAATGACTTATAACTCATCGATATTTTTATTAATGTAATTAAAATAGAACTGCAGTCATTGTTAAAGTATAGGTACCCTGTAACTGTGAAATGTGTATGTACGGGCGATTTCATTGACAGTGTGAAGTTCATATTTTGTTGTCTGATAGTTTATCGTTCTAGGTGTTTCTGTCCAGACGGCCAAGGGGCATTATGCGTGGCCTTGCCAACAGCTGACTTCTACATAAACTTCAAGAGGATGAAGTAAGGAAATGTTTCATACAACGATTGTTTCATTAATTAATTCCTTTATACTTAAAAAACACTTTACATACTAAGGCAATTCAATTGTGCTGTTGTTTTGAACGCGATTTTACAAATTATTAATGTATTGAAACTTTTGTAGGGCTTAAAATGTGAGGTCAAGTACGATAATTGTTTTTTGGGTTCACAAATTAAATTAAAATGTACATATTGGTTAATTACCTCACTCAAATATATACAATGCGAACGACAATGTCGATCAACTGGAAGATGCAACTTAACTTCAAAACTACCGCAAGCTGTCCTTGGAGCATTTTAAAAACCTACATCAAACAATATTTACAAGCAAAATATATATTTTAATAAAATGCACACATTTTTAAAATAATGTAATTTTTCGTGTAAGATTAAGAGCTTTAGTGACTGATTGCATTACATGTGGGGCCCAATTTTAAATATCTCTCTTTTTCGAGTACTAAAAACACTGTTCCACGAAGACTATAGACTACTTTTTATGTATTTGTGGAGTATATTGTTGGTTCCTCTTTTATTTAAAAGTATTCGATTAAAGAATCACCCAATATGTAATTATCCAAAAAGTTTATACATATTTGTGTGTACGTCATTCACCATAACGGATGTATTTACTGGGAATAAGAAAGAAGATATTAAATTAATTTTTAAAATCAACGATCTGCAAGCATGACACAATTTTTAAATATAATTTCAAATTAATGATATTTGTCTACCTCTATTTTTCCACTATTTGGTACTTGTAACTTTTAGTACCGTTTTTATACATGGTGTGGTATTTTTTCCAAGTATTTAAATATCACGGTTTAAAATGAGTTTTGTATAATCCTCTCGGTGACTTAGCAAATTAACTGTGTTTTATAGCATTTGCCTCAATCATGACTTTTTTCCAAGCCACTGGCGTATTTCCGAGAGTGTTGGCTCGAGCGCTAAGTGATTCGGGAGGTCACGGGTTCGAATCCCGGCAAGACCGGCAATCCTGACTGAAGGTTTTTTCCGAAGTTGTCCTCAGTCATTAATGCGAATGCAAGGGATTGAATCCTCTTAAACAGCCCTCGGACATCCCTACAAGATTTTCCTATCCGCAACATCTATAGTTAGTCAACTGAAGAGGGCCACACCGGTTAAATCTTATGTGTACCCTATACAGCGGGCATCCTAAAAAATATTTTAATGGTTATAAAAATATGTTTACTTCCGATGCTTCTATTATCAGCACAGCACACAATCACGCACAATCACGGAAATTAGAAGCGAAGCCATTTCAGCTTTCAACAAATTTGACGAAGAACACACAAATAAAATCTTATCGTGAACTGAAATCTTGTGTTTTAGGGGTGCTTAGTAAAAAAAAAATCACACACACGAAACACTAAAACGTAAGACACAAAAATGCACATTTCATAGAGACTAACCCCACCCAATTCTAACCCCAAAGGTCACCAGCAACATTTTGTATCATTCTTATTGGCATGCAATACAAACAAAACACGTTTGCCAAGATAGACGGACGGACAGAAAAGTGATGCGTGCAGAGGAGAGCTTCTCTCTCTAATTATGGCTCTACATATTATGAGATTATTATAGTAAATTTAGTTTTTTGGTTTACCTGTCCCATGACAAGACAGGTCACATATATTATATGAGCTTCATTTCGACTCATATGAAAAGTTGCTGTAAATTTGCATTGGGTATTTCTTAAAGTATATAATTAAGCCTCAAGAGAAAATAATTTCAATTTTCACAGTTGGTGACACTGTCTTTCTTGGTAAAACCGAGCATTGCCAGTTCTACTAGACAATCATTTTGTCAACAAACGACAACTATCTTTAAATGATAGCCAGAACAATTCATTAACACTTAGAACATTTTGAATGAAGAGTATAGTGTCGGTAGGTTGCCTACACAAGGTCAAGGAAATGTCTGTCTGTTTTGGGGATTGGTCGTGGGGCTCGAAGCCTCTTTCCTGGTGTATATTAGCACTTCGATTAGCACCTAGTATAATAAGTGCACATAATACAGTGGCGTAGGAACCGGGGGGGGGGGGGGGGGGGGGAAAAAACTAACGCGAGCTAAATATTAATCCCAGAATTTCCGTAGTAAATATGCGCATACACTTATACAATTCGACAGTCACCTTGGTAAAACGAATATGTTTGACTGTATGCTTCGTCATTATATAAAACTAGGAAAACGCTAAAGTCCCACCGCGTTGATGGATGAGCGTTTGTGTAAGTTTTTAGTTTGCGTGGGACCACTTTTCCTTTGCAAGTGCTTTGTGAATGCATTGTAGGTGATTGTTGTCGAGTTTCAAATGTTACTAGTTAATAGTTATTACAAACCTCAAAAAAACTCATATCAAAACCTTTATTCTATGGATTCTGGCTAACTTTTTCAACTTTTTCTTTCAAAAGGTACTACATCACCATAACCTTAATGTCCATGTGAAATATGAACGTTGTAGCCCCACCCGTTTGGTCAGAATCGGCCCAAATGTCACGAAAATATCAACACTAAAATCGAAAAAAATCGTAAAAGTACGTTTATTTTATGGGTTCTGGTTACATTTTTCAACTTTTATTTTACAAAGTACTACATCACCATAACCTTAATGTCCATGTAAAATATGAACTTTGTAGCCCCACCCGTTTGGTCAGAATCGGCCCAAATGTCACGAAAATATCGCACTAAAAATCGGAAAAAATCGTAAAAGTGCGATATTCATGAGAAATATTTCTTCAATTGTAACCATAAACGTGGCAAGTCTAAGTTCAGAGATTTCGAAGGTCCCCTTCAATTTTCATCAAGATCGCTTATGCCGTTTTCCCGGAATCGTGCGAACAAACAGACAAAAAAACAAACACAAAAAAAACAAAACAAAACAAAAAATTGGAGCTAAATTTTTTGAGGGGTCAGTAAAATTGAAGTTTTCGCTTCGCTCGCTACGCTCATCCAAAAATAGGTTAAAATTTACTAAAACGGGCCACTTCACATTCATTTTTTAAAGTTTTTAGATCGAAGATAGTTGTTGTACATCATTTACAGAGTCCGAGTGCAGTTAAAACATGACGAAATAACTGAGGTGAGTTGAATTTTTTTGGGGGTTCGCTGAAAGTGCTTCCGGCAGCTGGGGATTCGCCCCAGACCCCAGCTTCCGCCCACAAGCTATACTAATGAATTTGCCCCCCCCCCCCCCCCCCAACTTTCAAAACGTTTCTACGCGTCTGCACATATAACTAAAAGTATGGCGTACGTGCCACAGTTGGGCGATGGACAGCATCCTTGAGCTATACGGTTTTCTGTTGGTTTGGCAGGCCGATGTCAACAAACTCTGTGTGCCCTAGAAAACAGGTGGTTAGCCACCTCCTGACCCGACTTACGTTGGAACAGTAGAATGAATTATTGTTTTTATATGGTTTGTTGCGTTGCACAATTTTTTTCGCCTGCCGGTACAATTTCAAATTTTGTACCGTTTAACGGAAAAAATCGTGCAACGCTTGAAACCATATAAAACCAATAATTCTTATATTTAGGTTGTAGATAAAGGAGTGTAGAAAAAATATGCAAAAACCCCCGCTGCTCTAAATTCAATTTTGAACTTGACAACTGATTCCAGAAATTTGAATATAATTGTTGATTCTGAGGTTATGTTCCGTCAAAAAAATTTCAAAAAAATAATCTGCACTTTTATTAAGCCTCTCTTATATTCTACTTACTTCTCAGACGTCTTTACTGCATTCTTTAGAAATCATATTTGGGTCTAGGGATTGCACTTAATTACATTTTCAACATAAGGATAGATATAATGGCTACATTTAGTACTTACCACAAAATCTTGGAACCGTCACGTCTTTTCTTAATTGAATCTTGATACATTTACCGACACGTCAAAACTCAGAAGAAATCAATACACTGCCTATTTCCGCATACAATGTATATTTCTGTATTACTTTTAATTCAGAGAATAATTGATATTAAAAATTGAATGTTCACTTCAACCAAAATCCTAACTTTAAGGCACTGTCATAGAGCTATTTAAGTATTTGCTTCATTTGTAAACGTCGAGTAACGAAGTACGAGTAGGATACTAATATGTAGCAACGTCAAGAGACAATCGTTCCAAGATGACACCCAGTCCACTTCGTCCGCCTTCTTATATTCTTTTGATGACTAATACGTTGACAATAGTGGATTCCAGATAACAGCTCATCTCTGATTGGCTCAAACTTGGGTGCACGTCACAAAAAGTTACCTTCAACTATACCAAGTTCATTTTAATTATTTCCAATTTGAAATTAATTGTTTTACTTTTCTTTGATGAGAGACAGAATTTTCCGGTTTGAAACGAGCTCGATCTGGATGCAATTTTAGAGTGTTTACGAGTAAATGTGGTTAGTCATCAAATTGCTAAGAGCGATATAGGTTGTATTGTGTTGCGTTAGTGAGAGCAATGTCTAGCTTATGGGACAGTATAGTTACTAGGAAAACGCTTAAGTCCCGCCGCGTTGTTGGATGAGCGTAATTGGTGCATTGAGCTGCCATGTGTTATGCGGATTTTCTGTTGTTCTGTGAAAAAATCATTACTAAGTCAATTTTTTTTTATTAAATTAAATTAAATAAAAAATTAACTTAAATTTTAAAATTTGTAATTAATCGTAATATAAAAAAAGAAAAAAATCGAAAAATTACAATTTTCATAAGAAATAATTGTTTGATTGCGCTCAAATTTGACACGAATATATTAATTCATAAAATTAAGGTTCTGTAAAACAATCATTACAATAGGATAAAGCATGTCGGTGTTATTAGTCAAAGAACTGTTTTAAAAAAGGGAAAAAACGTAAAAATGCGATTTTCATAAAGAAGAGAAATAATAAGAAATAATTTTTTGATTACGCTCAAATTTTACACAAATATTTTAATTCAAAAAATAAAGATTCTGTGAAAAAATCATTTCTATCGGATAAAGCATGTTGGTGTTTTAAGTCGAAGAAATTTCTTAAAAATCGAAAAAATCGTAAAATTGCGATTTTCATGAGAAATAATTTTTCGATTGCGCTCAAAAACGTGGCAGTTCTAAGTTCAAAAATTTCGAAGGTCCCCAAAAAATTTCATCGCAATCGGAGTATCGGTTTAGCCGGAATCGTGCTAACAGACACACAAAAATACAAACAGAAAAAAAGAAAAAAAAAGAAAAACATCCCGGATTTTTTTCTCCAGTGTAGTGAAATGGAATCATTGCTTGCTCGCTACGCTCATCCAATTAAAATGTACATATTGGTTAATTACCTCACTCAAATATATACAATGCGAACGACAATGTCGATCAACTGGGAGATGCAACTTTACTTCAAAACTACCGCAAGCTGTCCTTGGAGCATTTTAAAAACCTATATCAAACAATATTCACAAGCAAAATATTTTAATAAAACGCACACATTTTTTAAATAATGTACTTTTTCGTGTAAGATTAAGAGCTTTAGTGACTGTTTGCATTACATGTGGGGCCCAATTTTGAATATCTCTCTTTTTCGAGAACTATAAAACTGTTCCACGAAGACTAGATGCTACTTTTTATGTATTGGAGTATAATGCTGGGTCCTCTTTTATTTAAAAGTATTCGATTAAAGAATCACCCAATATGTAATCACCCAAGAAGTATATACATATTTGTGTGTACGTCATTCACCATAACGATGTATTTACTGGGAATCAGAAAGAAGATATTTAATTAATTTTAAAATCAACGATCTGCAAGCCATGACACAATTTTTAAATACTAGGAAAACGCTTAAGTCCCGCCGCGTTGTTGGATGAGCGTAATTGGTGCATTGAGATGCCATGTGTTACGCGGATTTTCTGTTGTTCTGTGAAAAAATCATTACTTAGTCGAAGATTTTTTTAAATTAAAATAAATTAAATTAAAAAATAACTTATTTTTTTTAATTAATCGTAATTTTAAAAAAATAAAAAAAATCGTAAAATTGCAATTTTCATAAAAAATAAATATTAGACTGCGCTCAAATTTAACACGAATATATTTATTCATAAAATTAAGGTTCTGTGAAAAAATAATTACAATAGGATAAAGCATGTAGGTGTAATAAGTCAAAGAATTGTTTTAAAAAAGAAAAAACCCGTAAAATTTCGATTTTCATGAGAAATAATTTTTCGATTACGCTCAAATTTCGCACGAATATCTTAATTCATGAAATTAAGGTTCTGCAAAAAATCATTACAATCGGATAAAGCATGTAGGTGTTATGAGTCGAAGAAAGTTTTTAAAAATAAAAAAAAATCGTAAAATTGCGTTTTTTATGAGAAAAAATTTCCCGGTTGCGCTCACAAACGTGGCAGTTCTAAATTCAGAGATTTCGAAGGCCTCCATGAAATTTCATCGCAATCGGAGTATCGGTTTAGCCGGAATCGTGTTAACAGACACACAAAAATACAGAAAGAAAGAAAGAAGAAGAAAAAAAAAACATTCCGGATTTTTTTCTCCAGTGTAGTGAAATGGAATCTTCGCTTCGCTCGCTACGCTCATCCAATAATTTCAAATTAATAATATTTGTCTTCCTCTATTTTTCCACTATTTGGTACTTGTAACTAATAGTACCGTTTTTATACATAGTGTGGTATTTTTTCCAAGTATTTAAATATCGCGGTTTAAAATGAGTTTTGAATCATACTTTCGGTGACTTAGCAAATGAACTGTTTTATAGCTTTTGCCTCAATCATGAATTTTTCCACTGGCGTATTTCCGCGAGTGTTGGCTCGAGCGCTAAGAGCTCGACTCTGATTCGGGAGGTCACGGGTTCGAATCCCGTCAAGACCGGCTATCCCGACTGAAGGTTTTTCCCGAGGTTTTCCTCAGTCATTAATGGGAATGCAAGGGATTGAACCCTCGGACATCCCTACAAAATTTTCCTATCCGCAACATCTATAGTTAGTCAACTGAAGAGGGTCACACCGGTTAAATCTTATGTGTACCCTATACAGCGGGCATCCTAAAAAATATTTTAATGGTTATAAAAATATGTTTACTCCGATGCTTCTATTATCAGCACAGCACACAATCACGCACAATCACGGAAATTAGAAGCGAAGCCATTTCAGCTTTCAACAGATTTGACGAAGAACACACAAATAAAATCTTATCGTGAACTGAAATCTTGTGTTTTAGGGGTGCTTAGTAAAAAAAAAAAAAAATCACACACACGAAACACTAAAACGTAAGACACAAAAATGCACATTTCATAGAGACTAACCCCACCCAATTCTGACCCCAAAGGTCACCAGCAACATTTTGTATCATTCTTATTGGCATGCAATACAAACAAAACACGTTTGCCAATTGGCTCGTGATCGGATTTTATCGTGAGGGTGACACACGCTCAGATAGACGGACGGACAGAAAAGTGATGCGTGCAGAGGAGAGCTTCTCTCTCTAATTATGGATACCTATACATATTTGAGCTCATTATAGTAAATTTAGTATTTTTTGGTTTACCTGTCCCATGACGAGACAGGTCACATATTACATGAGATTCATTTCGACTCTTATACATAAAGTTACTGTAAATTTACATTGGGTATTTGTTTTAAGCAAAGTATTATAATTATGAGACAAGAGAAAATTATTTCAATTTTCACAGTTGGTGACACTGTCTTCCTTGGTAAAACCACAGATAATAGTAGAGTACACTTAGAGTACTCTATTATCTGTGGTAAAACCGAGCATTGCCAGATCTACTAGACGATCATTTTGTCAACAAACGACAACTATCTTCAAATGATAACCAGAACAATTCATTAACACTTAGAACATTTTGAATGAAGAGTATAATGTGGCTTCAAGGTCAAGGAAATGTCCGTCTGGTTTGGGGATTTATTTATTTTTATTTTTTAATTGGGGATATACACCAGGGGAGAGGCTTCGAGCCCCACGCTCCCCCCCCCCCCCCCCAACTAGCACAAACTTCGGGCAATCGACTGGCAAACTGCTGTTGAGCCATAACTTCCGCTTATGGGCCAGTGCCGGCTAGCCGATTGTGGAAAGGCTGTGGCTTTGGCACATCGACCAGAAGGTTGCCATAAGCGGTAAACCGCCTATGGACCACAACCGGCCAGCCGCCTGTGGTCCATAAGCGGATGCCTGTAGCAAATCCAGCAGCTTTGAGGTGAAATAAGATTCTTTTGAAAGCAAATTCCCAGTCCCAAGCGGAGAACACTAACGCTATCTAGTAGCAAACAGAGGAGGCGTGCTATTTAATCATTGCAAAATGCATATAAAAAGTTATTATTGCTTATCTATTCATCCGTTTCGTATATTATTAACACCAACTAGAAACTAGGTGCATGGTGATTTTATTATGAACATAAGCACAAATTATAATATATCGTCAAATACCGTACTCGAACTCGATGCTGCGTGGCGTCTTGCTGGTCTGGATCTGAAATGTGCAGGTACCATAACCACTCGGCTACGGTGACACTGAAGGCTAAGCGTGCTAATCCAACTCATGTAGATTGGATATTGTTTAACGTCTCATGTAGAGGAAGCGCGCATACATCAGCTGCTTGACGAATGTTACTATGTTTATTATATTCATTATTTATTTATTTACGAATTGAGATTTACTTTCGACTAACGAAATTGTTAAATATCGTTGCTAATACCAATAATGTATACGAAACGCTTCTTGTAAAATATATCATGTTTGATTTATTTTATTGAATGATCTTTCAACTAGAACTTCGTTTTGCTTTTTACTTAGTTAAGAAAGATGGAGTAATACAACGGAGACAATACAATTTATCTCATACATGTTATTTGTAATAATTGTTGCGCATGCTGTTATGAAAGTCGCGATAAAATAGTCTTATTATTATTTGAAGTATTGACTATAATATTAGGGCTATCCCCGGCTATGTTTATCTTTACAAAAAACTGTTTAGCATTAAAAATGTCAGAAAGTTACATTTAAGGATTATTATTTGCAGACTTTACATTACGCAAAATAAAACAGTGGTTCTTCTTCAGGTATAATTACAGTTGAAAACATGAGAACATAAATTATTATATTATATATTTCTCAGGGTATTTAATATTTACGTACGTACTACGTTCTTGGTTTAATATCGTGTTCATTACGATGGCGTAAGATATACATTATATGCCCAGCAAAAAAATAGTATCAGTCCTGTAGTGAAGGAGAAAATACTAAATAGTGTCAATTCATTTATAGCAATGTGTATCTCGCATTCATTTATTGTTGATCAATTTATACAAACAAATAAACTTATCAAAGTCGTTTAAATTGTGTGTGATTTTTTTACGCAAAAAACATTGTATAATATTTTAATATATTAGTGGAAAAAACAATTTATTTTAACTAGGACAACGTTTCAGGGAAAAACAGCTATTTCCCTCATTAGGTAAATAAAAACAAAAAGCATAACAATATTAATAACACATTAATACAAGCAAGAGTAGTAGCCAAGATAGACACAATATTAACTATAACAAATGATCAAATAAAGTTAACTAATCCAGCTGTTTACAAAATAATTCCTATTTATTTATATTTTGCCTCGCACTGAACCAGCAGCTTGTTTTGTGCTTATGGATCGCTTATGGTCCACTCGCACTCGGCCAGCAGCTGGTTTTGTGCTTGTGGCCCGCTTATGGGCCACTCGCACTCGGCCAGCTGCTGGTTTTGTGCCTATGGCCCACAAGCGGGCCACTTATGGCGAGCCAGCTGCTGGTTTTGTGCCTATGGCCCACAAGCGGGCCGCTTATGGCCAGCATTTACAGCAGTTTGCCGCTTGTGGGCCATAAGCGGCCAACATTTTGTGCTTGTTGGGCCGTGTATATAAGCACCTCGACTAGCACCTAGTATAATTAGTGCACATATACAGTGGCGTAGGACCCGCGGAGAGGGGGGGGGGGGGGCAAAACTAACGCGAGTTAAATATTGATTCCAGAATTTCCGTAGTAAATATGCACATACACTTTTCCTAGGAAAACGCTTAGGTCCCGCCGCGTTGTTGGATGAGCGTAATTGGTGCATTAAGCTGCCATTTGTCATGCGGATTATCTGTTGTTCTGTGAAAAAATTATTACTTAGTTGAAGATTTAAAAAAAATTTAATTAAATTAAATAAAAAATAAACTTAAATTTTTACTTTTTTTAATTAATCGTACGAATTTAAAAAAAAAGAAAAATCGAAAAATTGCGATATTTAAAAGAAATAATTATTCGATTGCGATCAAATTTCACACTAATATATAAATTCATAAAATAATGGTTCTGTGAAAAAATGATTACAATAAGATAAAGCATGTAGGTGCTATGCGTAAAAAAATATTTAAAAAAAGATGAAACCCACAAAATTTCTATTTTCATGAAAAATAATTTTTCGATTGCGCTCAAATATCACACGGATATTTTAATTCATACAATTAAGGTTCTGTGAAAATATCATTAAAATTGGATAAAATATTTAGGTGTTATAAGTAAAATAAATTTCAAAAAATCGAAAAAAAATCGTAAAATTGCGATTTTTATGAGAAATATTTTTTTGATTAGGCTCAAAAACGTGGCAGTTCTAAGTTCAGAGATTTCGAAGGCCTCCATAAAATTTCATCGCAAATGGAGTATCGATTAAGCCGGAATCGTGCTGACAAACACACAAAAATACAGAAAAGAAAAGAAAAGAAAAGAAAAGAAAAGAAAAGAAAAGAAAAGAAAAGAAAAGAAAAGAAAAGAAAAGAAAAGAAAAGAAAAGAAAAGAAAAGAAAAGAAAAGAGAGAAAAAAAAAGCATTCCGGATTTTTTTCTCCAGTGTAGTGAAATGGAATCTTTGCTTCGCTCGCTACGCTCATCCAACAATTCGATAGTCACCTTGGTAAAACGAATATGTTTGTCTGTATGCTTCGTCATTGGATGAGCGTAGCGAGCGAAGCTAAGATTCCATTCTACTACACTGGAGAAAAAAATCCGGAATTTTTTTTTCTTTCTTTTTTTGTATCTTTGTCTGTTTGTCCACACGATTCCGGCTAAACCGATACTCCGATTGCAATGAAATTTTATGGAGGCCTTCAAAATCTCTGAACTTTGAACTGCCACGTTTTAGAGCGCATTCGGAAAAATTTTTCTCATGCAAATCGCAATTTTACGATTTTTTTCGATTTTTAAAAAAAAAAATCTTCGACTTATAACACCTACATGCTTTATTCCGATTTTAATGATTTTTGCACATTACCTTTATTTTATGAATTAAGATATTCTTGTGAAATTTGAGCGCAATTGAAAAAATATTTGTCATGAAATGCGATTTTCATGAGAAATAATTTTTCGATTGCGCTCAAAAACGTGGCAGTTCTAAGTTCAGAGATTTCGAAGGTCTCCAGAAAATTTCATTGCAATTGGAGTATCGGTTTAGCCGGAATCGTGCTGACAAACACACAATAATACAGGGGAAAAAAAGAAGAAAAAAAAACACATTCCGGATTTTTTTCTCCAGTGTAGTGAAATGGAATCTTCGCTTCGCTCGCTACGCTCATCCAAAAATAGGTTGAAATTCACTAAAATGGGCCACTTCACGTTAATTTTTTTTTAGTTTTTAGATCGAAGATAGTTGTAAAACATCATTTACAGAGTCCGAGTGCAGTTAAAACATGACGAAATAACTGATGTGTGGTGGATTTTTTGGGGGGTTCGCCGAAAGGGCTTCCGGCGGCTGGGGATTCGCCCCAGACCCCAGCTCCGACCACAAGCTATACTAATGAATTTGCCCCCCCCCCCCTCCAACTTTCAAAACGTTTTTACGCGCCTGCACACATAACTAAAAGTATGGCGTACGTGCCACAGCAGTTGGGCGATGGACAACATTTTTGAGCTATATACGGTAATCATACAAAATTGCAAAAACTTGCAAAAAAGGGGCCAAGCCGAAAACGAGGAAGATACAAGTGGCTCAACTGCATAAAGTGGTGAGATCTAGAAGTGAGGCCAAGCCCATTATTTTGTTTAAAATAATAAATATATTTATTAATTATATAATACATTAATAAAATATCAATATCCATATTATTATCTAACTATAGTTATGAAATAAATATATTAACAAAAATAACATAAACATTAAATATTTATTGAAACATTTACATGTGGAAATATCAAAATTAACAAACGCCATTCAAAATTAAAAGCTTGGTCAATGAATTTTTAACTTGGTTGTAGTTACTGACTAACTAAAACATAACCAATCCAAATCCATCGACCAAGCTTTTAATTTTGAATGGCGTCTGTTAATTTTAATATTTCTACATGTAAATGTTTCAATTAATTTATTTAATGTTTATGTTATTTTTGTTAATATATTTATTTCATAACTATAGTTAGATAATAATATGGATATTGATATATTATTATTTATGTATTATAATTAATAAATATATTTATTATTATTTTTATGGCTGTTAAGTAATTTGTAACATTTTATTGTTGGTGTAGATTATTAATATAGACAATTTTTTGTATTTTGATTAATGTTAATCGAAGGTCATCTTTCAAAGTGTCCTAAACGTTGACTTAGATATATAGGAACTTTTATAAGTGACTGCGTTCATCATTTCGTCTCCCCACTACTCAATGAACCACTGTATAAAATATTATCACCACCAGCTGTATTAACAAAAATTTCCACAGAGTTATTATTTTATAAGTCAATACTATACGTTCCATATTATTGGTCAATTAAGCAAGAGGACAGTTGTTATTTTGTAGCTTTTTTAAGTTAAGATCTCGACATTGGCACCTTGGATTACTCATCGTAAAAAATAACGAAATAAGATCAACACAAGAAAAAAGCGTGTCGTGTACCAAGTGTAGCCAGGACTGACTTGAGTGACGCAATAAATGAGTTCAAGTCCAATCCAGTTCAATGCTGAGGAGCAGGCCTCCAACATTGCAGCAGAAGGAAGTTTCAACTACTCCACCACTTGGTTAATAGTCAAGTGAACGCGTGGCGTCAACAAGTAAATATTTCACAAGAGACAACGACACTTCATACTTCTCGTCGAGATGAGAGGATTGATGTGGACATATTTTGCAACTCTAACTCGTAATCGTCAATTAAAATTAGTCAATACACTCGGATAAACATGTTGTTAGATGTTAAGAATACTATACAAACAGTAGCCACGGCCAAAAATTAAAAACACCAAAAAGTGCTGAAATTATCGAGAGCTCTGCTCTCTGTTCTCTTCTCCTCAGACGCGATGGGACATACAGGAGGGGTCGAGGAAAGTCAAAGCTCTAGAATATTTTACGATTTTACTATTTACTGTGGTTAATGTTCCGTTCGTGAGGTGTTTTTATTGAATATATCTTCCGGTCCAAGCGTCTTGGTTTTAGTTTCATTATTGAACGAGTGAGCGTAGCGAACGTAGTGATTTCCATTCGACTTAAACGGCCCTTACGGTTTTTCTGCGTGCGTGCGTGTGTGTGTGTGTTTTACGTTGAAAATCAGCCGAATCGCTGAACAAATTGCGCTGAAATTTTAAACGGACATCCGGTACGAGTTTATTGAGAACTGTTAACAAAATCAGCAAGATTCATTGCGATTTAAACCTACAAGAAATAATAAACTGAGAAATAGACTTCCAATGTTTAGAATATATTTTAACGACAATGTTTTAGATTTTGAAAAGATATTTTTTGTTGTGTTTTTCGCCTGGCCGTGAAATGCCGTGTCCATGCAAGGTCAGTCGAATGTTGGACGTCAAGGTACCCCCAAATTCCGCACGTAGATTGAGTAAACCTTGCAATATTTTCACGTATTTCGTACTGGCTATGTTAACCATAGTAGGCCCTATTGCCACAGATGATGGACTACACTGCGTTATATGCATTTCAAAACATGTTTAATTATTTTTGAAATGCAATCTAGAAATTACAAAATCTTTCCCGACCAGGGGATTGAACCCACGTCTCCCACATTTCGGTTACAAGGGCGCTTTAGCCAACTAGACTAGGGAAACGCCAAAGTCGTAGTTAGACGAGTGAGCGAGTCATGTGGTGAGTACCCGGGAACATTTGCATTTAAGTTTGATAATTATATTCGTATAGATAATAGGGTATTGGTGGAAATCACTGTGCCGGAGGTTGCTGTTGTTGGCAGTCTTCAACTGAATATTCCGTGTGACTGCCGGGTCTTGCTTAATGTTAGATTGTTGGTCCGGTTGTGTAAATGTTTAGGCCATAGTTTAGGTCAAAATGCTCCAATGTAGCCTATATGATAGGCTAGGGAGGCCTAAGGTAAGGGGAAGAAAAGAAATGTTACCGGGTACTCAACACATGGCTCACTCACTCGTCTAACAACGACTTTGGCGTTTCCCTAGTAATAACATGTCTACATGACTACTTTTGTACACTATGCTCGTACCAACGTTCAATTTCCGTTGATGGCGGTGCAGAGTATATAAATATTACAACTTTCTTTGGGGCTAGCTTCGCCCCTTAACCCACAGGGTAACTAAAAACATTCTGTATCACCCAGTGTGTGTGGCGTTCTGCGTGATGTACGCGAGACGCATCCTCTACAGTCCTACACTGAATACTCGCCGGTGATTCTGAAAATCGTAAATTCATAGCCCCGTAGAATTACAATCTATAGAATATGAACTGAGTTAATTAGATGTATTTACGGAATTTTTCGTTGAAACTGTTTTTGTGTTGTCTTGTTGGTTATACTGCAACACTCGAAACTACACACAAACAAACACTAAACTCATGTTGATGTTGATTATATTGATGTTGATGCCGGGAACGCGTTTCAAACGATAATAATTGTCATAATTACCAATTGCATCATTTGGCATGTACGCTAATTGAGCAAAATATTGTCGATTAATGTAATTTCAGTTAGAAGGGACTGCACCACCAATACAATCTAGAGGCACACACAAAAAGATTTTGGGACTTGGGACCATACTTTGTAACCGTTAGATCGAAGCGTACAATCCATTATAAACGTTTTAATTTTACTGTCTCCTTAACACTCAGGAAAACCAATTTCGTCTGTGACAATATTTTGTGGTTAAATCATCTATGACGTTGTCAATAACGATATAATAATCACAAAAAACAATAACTTGTTCTGCTGGTATAATGACAAAGTCCAACAACAGATATTGTGACGTTATGATAAAACTAGTGACGCACACACTCAACAAGCTACTTAGGCGGAGGCCTACATCACACCTTCGAGACAAAAATATCAATCAGGTCATTCAATTCGTGACATATATTTTAGAACAATCAAACCCAAAACCCTAATAATTTTATTAGCGTGTTCAAGTAGATGGCTGTAGTTCAAGCCCAAAATAAACCAAATAAACTCAATTAAACATCACATACTGCAATCATGTACTTAGATGACTTCATCATTAATAAAAATACCAAAAAAACTTTTTTTTTTAATTATGCAAAATTAAATATTATTATTATTATTTCCAAATTACTTCATCTGCAATAGGTTATAATACGTAAAACTACGCTTGAAGTGCGATCAGTATTTGTAAAGTTTTCTTTCTCTGAGCAAGTAAACCATTGCAAATACTTTCCATTGTTTCACGCAGATAAAAACTGTATGCCCAGATGTCTCTGTAATATTCCAACTGCATCTCGCAAACTGGATATCACCGGAGATATTGTTTACGTAGAATCTATTATGCAACTACTGTTTTATGAGTTCACTCTGAGGTGTTGACAATAACATCGTGACGGGTTTTTTGTCGAGGCTAGAAGCTAGATTACAAGCCGACCGTGTTATGTAGTACACGTACGTGATTATTAGAAGGCACGTATGTATACAATGTGTATACACATAGAGTATAATGTCTGGAGATACAGTTTATTGAAAAAAAAGAGTGAAGCCCCTGCATAAGATTTTTCGTAAGAACGAAAGTGTTAAAAATAATCGAAAATAAAATGGTAAAATAATTGTTGAAAATTGAACACTTTTCTCGGTTGATGGATGTGCCTTTTAGTGTATAGAGCGATTTAGGCCATATTTGCACCCACGCTTTTTAAAATGATCTCATATTGTCATTTTTAATAAACCTAGAATATACTATGTTGTTTTGTAAAATAAGTGGTTAGTTACCAACAATTCAAGTACCAAAAAAAATGTTGGAAATTTAAGTCGATGATGTTGAATTATTATTGGGAACTAAATTGTACGAAGTGTGATAAAGGTACAGGAAAAAATATTTTTATATTTATGTTTTAATTTATCAAGGCATCACCTGGTATAAGGTTATACATTTTTCTTAGAAATAATAAATCTTTGGTTGCATTGATACATTTCCTAAACTTCATCAAGATCGGAGTAGTAGCGTTTGGCCATCATAATCGTGCAGAGAACCGACAAATCCTACGATCTCCTGAGTCATAATACTTACAGTGGTATTACAAATAACAACAGTAGCGTAACTAGCCTTGTATTTGGGGGTGACGAACATTTTTGTCACCTCAAAAGATCAATAATCAGCACGAATAGTGAAGTGCCTTTAATGTATAGTCAATGGTGTCACCCAAAAATAATTTATGTGTAAGCTCTTTCCTGGGTAAAGTAAATTAGTGTGTACAATGGGGGGGTTCGGGGTAATCAGCCTTCAAATACTAGAGTGTGATCGGATATCGAATTATAACGCTTTTTCCCCCAAAAAAACATGTAAAAGACGAATAAAAAAGTTCCAAAATAGAAAATATATAAAAAAATATCTAAAAAAAAAAATATCTTAAAATATCTTATAGAAAATATCTATATAATATCTCAATAAATACCTTATATATAATATGAATTGTGCTCACTTCACCACCCCTCTGACCAAATTGGGGGGCGGTCACCCCCTCCCCCTCCTCAGTTACGCCACTCTCCGAATAAGTTATAAGAATAAAACTATTTTCTACTTTAGTGTTAATACATCTACTTTAATACTAGTTCTGTCAATGGTTTTGTTCTTGACGAGCGATGTTCTCTGTGCTGAGAAGTACGGTGCATTACAGTTTACAGCAAAGTAACGAGAATTGGCGCCAAAATTAAATGCATAAACCGACACGACACAATACAATATCGTACGAATAACAATAAGAAACAATCTTGCCAATACAAAACGCGTAAGCTTTAACGCAAAGACAATCCGTCAAACACAAATAACTATCCTGACGATAAACACTCAATTCTTGACAAAGTCCAAACAGCCAAAACAAAAAACAAGCAAAAGTTTCTATAAAAATCAGGCTCGTAGTAGGAAACACAGAAAATTGTGACCCGTTAAGTCACATGGCGAATAATCGTTTTTTTACTCAAAAAAACTAATTTTTTTATTGTCCAAT
>JAMZAV010012119.1:0-17897 GCA_024449915.1 Sweltsa coloradensis
TTGAAATTTTTTTTTACCTTGACTTTTTTGTTGCAATCCGAAATAAAAATTAAGCAAAAAACGCCCCTGTCTTGTGAAAAAAAACGCGCTAAATTTGATTTTTTAAATCCCAAAAAATTTCAGAATTTACAACAGATTTATAACGCAAAGTGCGATCAACCCGCGCATCCAAGATGGCGTCGAAATTATGACGTACCGCTTTTAAGACCACAACGTCATTTTTTTAGTGGGGATGAGAGCCGACATTTTATTTTGGTTTCCGAAATAGTACCGCCTGTATGGGGGCAAAGCGAAATTTGGATTCGACCGCCGCACTATAGCTGTCTAGTTATCACTAGCTACGACTAGCTCTAGCCACTACTTGCCATCTCTTGTAGTACTAGCTGTCTAGCTTTCACAGCGTAAATAGCCCCCAAATTAGCCCCCAGCTAGTACTAGCCTTCCCTTGCTAGTACTAGCTGTCTAGCTATTTCTAGCTGTCACTATCCACGACTAGCCCAGCTATTCTAGCCATATCTTACTAGTTTAAAATGTCTGCTATCACACTGCAAGCCATAACAGCCCCACTGTGCTAGCCTTTCCCTTCTTACTAGTTGTCTAGCTATCACAGCTACCACTAGCCACAATAGCCCTAGCTAGTACTAGCCTTCCCTTTCATACTAGCTGTCTAGCTAAAACTAGCTACGATTATCTAGCAGTACTTTCCATTTTTGCTATACTAGTGTCTAGCTTTCACTACTGAATAGCCCCAATTAGCCTCGCTAGAACTAGCCTTCCCTTGTAGTATAGTGTAAACTATTTCTAGCTGTCACTATCCACGACTAGCCCAGCTAGTACTAGCCATATCTTACTAGTTTTAAAACTTCTAGCTATCACAGCTGTCCTAGCCATAATAGCCTAGCTGTGAAACCTTCCCTTGCTAGTACTAGTTTTTCTAGTATCACTAGCTGTCCCCTAGCCATAAATAGCCCCAGCTAGTGCTAGCCTCCTTGTAGTACTAGCTGTTACTATCAACTACCCCTAGCCAAAAGCCGCTATTTCTACCTTCCCTTTCTAGTACTAGCTGTCTACTATCACAAACTACGACTAGCTTAGCCCTACTTCCATCTCTTTCTAGTACTACTGTCTAGCTTTCATAGCTGAACTAGCCACAATTAGCCCCTTTCTAGAAAATAGCCTTCCCTTGCTGTACACTTCTAGCTATTTCTAGGTCATATCCCCGACTAGCCCAGTAGACTACCCAAACTTACTAGTTAAAGCTGTCTAGCTATCATACGTCACTAGCCCAGCTAGTGCTAGCCTCCCTTGCTAGTATAGCTGTCATAGCTTCATAGCTACCCTAGCCCCAACTAGCCCTAGCTAGTACTAGCCTTCCCTTTCAGTACTAACTGCTAGCTACATAGCTGTCACAGCCATAACTGCCCTAGCTATGCTAGCCACCCTTGTATTTCTAGCTGTCTACTATCCTAGCTACCATACCTAACTAGCCCCAGCCAGTACTAAACCATCCTCGCTAGTACTAGCTTCTAGCATCACTAGCTCCACTAGCCACAAAATAGCCCTGCCATACTACCCTCCCTTTCTAGTATAGGTCTAGCTATCAAGCTACCACTAGCCATAACTAGCCCTAGCCGTACTAGCCTCCTTGCTAGTACTAGCTGTCTAGCATCCTAGTACCTAGCCCTAACTAGCCCTAGCAGTACTAGCCCTCCCTTGTAGTAACTGTCTAGAAACACTAGCTACCACTACCTAACTAGCCCTACCAGTACTACCATCCTCGCTAGTAAATAGTGTCAGCTACACTAGCTACCCCTAGCCATAATAGCCCAGCCAGTACTAGCCCTCCCTCCTAGTACTAGCTGTCAGCTATCATAGCTACCACTAGCCAAAACTAGCCCTACCAGTACTAGCCCTTCCCCTTTCTAGACTAGTGTCAGCTTTTTACTAGCGTCACTATCCAGCTAGCCCTAGGCCCCCAGCTATGTAGCCCTCCCCTTTCTATACTAGCTGTCTAGCATCTTTGTTTTTATAGCCACGACAAACTCTTTCAGTAAGGGGTCAGATCACAGCTACGACTAGCTCTAGCCAGTACTTGCCATCTCTTGCTAGTACTAGCTGTCTAGCTTTCACTAGCTGTAACTAGCCACAATTAGCCCTCGCTAGTACTAGCCTTCCCTTGCTAGTACTAGCTGTCTAGCTATTTCTAGCTGTCACTATCCACGACTAGCCCTAGCTAGTACTAGCCATATCTTACTAGTAAAGTGTTAGTATCACTACGTCACTGCCTAATAGCCCTAGCTAGTGAGCCTTTCCCTTCTATAAGTTGTCTAGCTATCACTAGTTCATAGCCCCTAACTACCCTAGCAGTGCAGCCATCCCTTGCTAGTATAGCTGTCTAGCTACACTAGCTACCCCTACCCAACTAGCCCTAGCTGTACTACCTTCCCTTTCTTACTAGCGTCTACTAAAACTAGCTACGACTAGCTTAGCCATACTTGCCCTCTCTTTTAGTACTAGCTGTCTAGCTTTTATAGCGTAAATAGCCACAATTAGCCCTCGCTAGTATAGCCCTTTCCCTTTCTAGTAAGCGTCTAGCATTTTTAGCTTTTACTATCCACGACTAGCCCTACTAGATAGGGCCTATCTTACTAGTTAAAACGTCTAGCTATCACTAGCTGTCACTAGCCAAAATAGCCCAGCTAGTGTAGCCATCCCTTTCTAGTACTAGCTGTTAGCTATCACTACTACCACTAGCCACACTACCCCAGCTATACTGCCCTTTCCCCTTTCTAGTACTAGCTGTTAGCTATCACTGCTGTCACAGCCATAACTACCCCACTAGTGCTAGCCATCCCTTGTAGTATGTGTCTACATCACTAGCTACCACTAGCCATAACTAGCCCTAGCCAGTACTAGCCATCCCTCGCTATACTACTTTAGATCATAGTACCACTAGCCACAACTAGCCCTAGTAGTGCTACCATCCCTTTCTATACTAGCTGTCAGCTATCATAGCTACCATAGCCATAATAGCCTAGCCGTACTAGCCCTCCCTTGCTAGTACTAGCTTCTGCATCCTAGCTACCCCTAGCCAAACTAGCCCTAGCCAGTACAGATCCTTGCTAATACTGTTAGCTAACTAGGTACCACTAGCCATAAAATACCCTACCAGACTAGCCATCCCTCGCTAGTACTAGCGTTAGCTATCACTAGCTACCATTCCTAACTAGCCCTAGCCAGTACTGCCATCCCTCGCTAGTACAGGGGCTAGCTATCACTAGTACCATAGCCTAAATAGCCCCAGCCATACTAGCCATCCCTCGTAGTACTACGTTTAGCTACACTAGTTGCCACTAGCTACGATAGCTCTAGCAGTACTTGTCATCTCTTGCTAGTACTAGCTGTCTAGCTATCACTAGTGTCTACCACGACTAGCCCCAGCTAGTATAGCCCCAATCTTTCTAGTACAGCTGTCTAGTTATCATAGCTTCGCTAGCTACGGCTAGCTCTAGCCAGTTATAGCCCCAAACTTTCTATACTAGTGTCTAGCTTCACTAGCTGTAAACTAGCCACGACTAGCCCCAGCTGTGCTAGCCATCCCCTTTTAGTACTAGGTCTAGTACACTAGTTGCCACTAGCTACGACTAGCCTAGCCCGTACGTCATCTCTTTCTAGTACTAGCTGTCTAGCTTTTACTAGCTGTAATAGCACGAAACCCTAGTAGTACTAGCCAATCTTTCTAGTACTAGCTGTTAGTTTCCTAGCTGCTAGCCACTACTAGCTCCACTATTTGCCCCTCCCTTGCAGTACTAGCTGTCTAGCTACATAGCGCCACTAGCTACACTAGCTCTAGTAGTACTTTTCCTCTCTTGCTTTACTAGCTGTCTAGCTTTCACTAGCTGTCATAGCTACGATAGCTCTAGCCAGTACTAGCCATTCTTGCTATACTAGTGTCTAGCTATCTCTTGCTGTACTATTTCGCTAGTCTAGCAGACTTGCCTCCCTTGCTAGTCTAGCGTCTAGCTCAATAGCTGCCCCTAGTACGACTAGCTCTTGATATTGCCCTCTCTTGCTGTACTGCGCTGTTTACTAGCGCACTAGCTCGACTAGCTCTAGCCATACTAGCCATATCTTGCTAATACTAGCTGTCTTTCTATTCTTGCGTCACTATTCTAGACTAGCCTAGCTAGTACTTTCCATCCCTTTCTAGTACTAGCGTCTAGACACTAGCTGCCACTAGCTACGACTAGTCTAGCTATACTTGCCATCTCTTGCTAGTACAGTTTTAGCTTTCACTAGCTGTCCTAGCTACGACTACTCTAGCCAGTACTAGCCATCCCTTTTCGTACTAGCTGTCTAGCTACTCTTGTTTTAACTAGCCCGCAAATCTTTTCTATACTAGCTGTCTCTTGCATTTTCCCAGCTGTCTAGCTATCACTAGCCATGACTAGTTAACTTACTGCTAGTACGTTGCTTGTCCTAGCTGTCTTTATCGCTAGCTGTCATAGCCACACAAGCTCTAGTAAGTACTAGCTATCACTTTTAGTCCTCGCTGCTAGCTGTCACTAGCTTTCTCTCCTATAATTAGCTGTCTTTTCCCCCGCTATACTAGCCCATTTAGCTATTACTGGCCCGACCGCTAATGCTAGCTATGTCTTCCTGTTTGCACTTTGTTAAGCCCCCCCCTAGCTATCTTTTTTTCATAGTATTTCTAGCAATCCTGGCAAAATAACACTAGTAATGGCTTTGAAAGGCTAGAATTTTTAGCAGGGGGTTGTTTTTACTCTTATACTGGTTTATTCCATTTTTTTTCTTCTTTTCAGTGTAGTAGTTTGGGCCCCTCCACACTAGTAACCATCTTTCGCCCTAACCTTTCCCTACTATCATTACGGACTTCTGTTTCTGCAGACTGATTTCAGGGTGTGCCCTTTAAAGGGCTCAAAAGTCATTTTTTCGCGCATTCAAATTTTTTAGCCAGTAGTCGTTATTTGTAAATTTTTCATAATTGTGTAAAAATGAATTATGAAGGCATCTATCATAGCATCTTCCCTTAATTAAGAATAGGAAAAGAACAAAAAATAAATACAATTTTCGAATTTTAGAATAAAATGGGAAAAAAAAAAATATTAAAAAAAAATTAACATTTTCTAATTGATCTGTAGGTATTGGTTCTAGTGTGAAAAATGCCTATCGGCTACTTAGATTGGAGAAGGGTTGACAGGTTGGGAAAGCAAAGAGAACATAAATCCCAGCCTGAAGGGCTGGGGGCAACAAAACTTTTCACCTGCTGATGATCACTGCAGCTAATTTAAAGTTGTTACCTTAATCCACAACGCGTTTTGTCCTTCTGGGACTCATCAGGCAGATGGTGGCCCCTAAAAATCAGCTAACTACATGCAAACAAAACTCACAACACATAACCAAACCTGTGGTAGGGCCACGCAAGAAGCAAATTCTGCATGCATGTTGTCATCATCAGCAAGGTTACTTCAAACACCATTCATACTGAGCCACACCGTCAGCACAACCAGTAAGGGGGCTTCCCTCCCAACTCTAGTAGTGGCAGGGGTACACTACAAAATCCAGGAAAACGTAACATATTACCTTTAAAGCCAACCACTTTGCACAGTTGTTGTATAGGACCCTAGGAGTGATTTGGCCCGCAGCACCTAAAATTTGGTCCGTTAGGGTTAAGAATTTGTCCATTTTTTCAAAATGGCGTCTAAAATATTGAAATTTTCAAAATTGGAATACGAGTGCAGTATAGAGGTCGATTTTGCATGATTCGGGGTTTTGGGGGAAAAACCGACGGACCCCTGCCAGGGGTCGGGTTTTCGTGGGTTTGGGCCCCCTGGTGCCACCTTTTTTAAATTTAAAAAGGGCCCAAAACCAGAGAAAAGGGTTTTTGCATCCTGGAGTTTTGGGTTTGAGTTGGGTTTGGGTGTCTTTTTTCAAGTTTTTAACGCAAGTCTAAATTCTATAGTGGCCTAATAAACCCTCCAACATAAAACCCCTTATCAAAAAGAACCCCCAATTTTAAAAAAACGGCGAACGAAAAAAAAAAAAGGGCCCCCTGGTTTGTTATGAAGGTAGGGTGGAGCGAAAAAACCCGATTTTTTAAAATACGAATTGAAATGGGGCCTAAAAAGGGTTGTGTTTTTTAAATCCCTTACAACGGAAAAAAAATTGGAAAAAAATTATACTTTGGAAACTTTCATTTTCCCGCAAAGGGCTCTTTTTAAGTTTTTCAAAAATGAAAACCCGACCCCAAAATTTTTTCCAAAATTTTTCCCCTTTTTTAATTTTTTTTTTTTAATAAAAGATCCAGAATTTACCACGAGGAGGTGGCTGAAATTCGTGTTCCACCTAAAACCCAAAAAAAAACCCAATTATACCCAAGCACCCAAAACCAATTAGGGTTGTTTAAATATAGACCTTTGTTGATTTAGCCCAAGGTCATTGTCAAAATTCAGAATTTCCTTTAAAAATTTTGGCATTTTGGATACAAAAGCAAAGTAGCTAAAATGGAAACCAACTCTGTTTTTTTGTCCGCCACTTTTCTGCAGCCCACTGGGGACAGTTTAGCTATGCCCAAAAATTTGCAAATTTCCCAATTTGGGCCCAAATTTTAAAAAAATAAAACTCGCGCAGATTTTTATCTTACAAAATTCACAAATAGTCTTTTTTTCTAAGCTTACCCGGGGGACAGCTTGCTTTTTTGTCCAATCATTCCAGCTAAATTTAGTAAGGGGGTTTCAAAATTTTTTGAAGGGTCGTAAAATTTCCCAAAACGGGATTTCCCTCTTCCCGGTTTTGGGGGGTTTTCCCTTTTAGTAGGAAAACCCAACAAAAATCTTTATGTGTTCCCTTCCCCCATAACTTACCCAACAGTTCTCTGGGTGACAAAAAAACGTTTTTTAATCTAAATTTTCACGGGATGGTGATTCTTTTTTTTTTTTTTTCGAGACATTTTTTTGGGCCAGACACATTAAAAAAATTTTTCCCAATCCTGTGATTGAAAAAAAACGCTTTTTTCTTTTCCCCAAAAAAACCCATGTTGGCTAAGAATGGTATAAAGAGACAACAAACGATGGGTTGGGGGTTACAAAAAGGCAAAACCCCAAAACTCAAAGGGGAGTTCTTTTTTTAAATTTGCGACTCCCCCAATAAAAAATTTTTGATCCCACGGACACATTGAGCTGATAGTTTGGGAAAAATTTGGGAAAAACCCTGGGGTTTAGCTTGACAACAAAAAAGACTATTTCGTCAATTCTGCAAAGAAAAAACTTCCCCCGGAAATTTGGTTTTTTTTTTAAATTTACCTTGCCATAGGCCCCCCCTGATGAAAAATGGTCAAAAACCCCAAAAGAGTCTGCAGGGAAAAATGTCGGAGAAGAAAAACGGGGATAGCTACATTAGACAACTTTTCTTTAAATATCCAAATCGAAAAAAATTTTAAAAGAAAAATCTAATTTTGACAATGTCCTTGACTAAAAACAAACAAAGGTTGATATTTAACACCCCCCTAAAATTGGGTTGGGAGTTGGGTAATGGGTAGAACTCGAATTGCCAAAACCACCTCCCCCGTGTTAATTTTTGGCCCTAATTGGGCAAGGTTTTTGGGAAAATTTTGGGGTTTTTTTTTAAATTTTTTTAAAAATTAAAGGGGCCTTGCCAAAATGAAAGTCCAGCCCATGGTTTTTTTTTAATTTTTCCGGTTTATTAGATGCAAAAAACGCAACTTTTAAACTCTATTAGATTTCTATACTCGAAGCATTGATTAGTTTTAAAATTTTTTCATTTTAAAAATTTTTATTTAGGCCCTTTGAGTGAACTGAAATTCCAAAAATATAATTTTTTTTTAAAAATTTTTCCGGGGTTATTTAAAAAATTCCAAAAACACAACTTTTTAGCCGGGTTTTTAAAATTCCCTACTCGAAAAAAAAAACGATGTTTTTTTTTCTTAATCTTCTGTTTATAGGGCAAGCAGGGGCCTAAGGGCGTGCAACCCTTTTTTCTGGAAAAAGGGGGGTTTATTTTGATAAAGGGTTTTTTAGGGAGGGGCGTTTTTTAAGGCCACTACAGTATTTAGACATGCGTAAATACCCAAAATGGGGCACCCAACTCAACCCCATCCCAGGGGGCAAAAAATTTTTTTTGTTTGGGGCCCTTTAAATTTTTTAAAAAGGCGGCCCCAGGCCTAACCCACAGAACCACGACCGGGCAAAAAGGGTACCATCGATTTTCTCACACCCAAAAAACATGCGAAAAAAGACCTTTACGCACCTCGTGTTCCAAAATTTTTGGAAATTTCCCAAAATTTTTTTGCCGCCTTTTGGAAAAAAGGCCAAATTTTTTTAACCCCAAGGGACCAAAATTTTTGGTTGCTGGGGCCAAATCACTTTTTTGGGTCTTTAGAACAACTGTGGGAAAGTAGGTTTTCTTTAAAAAGGGAATATGCTACCCTTTTTTTTACGTATCCCTACTAATATAGTGCTCGGGGGCAAAAAAACCATGATTGGGCCCTCCAGGGGAATCATGGAAAGTTTTTTTCTCCCCGGGGACTAGAGTTTTGGGGGGGAAGGGCCCCCTTACTTTGGGTTTGCTGACGGGGTGTGGGGTAGTATGAAAAAGGTGTTTAAGTTTTAAACCCTTTCGTGATGACAACATGCTGCAGAATTTGCCTTTTTTGGGGGCCCTCCACAGGTTTTTGGGTTTGTGTTGTGAGTTTTGTTTGCATGTAGTTAGTGATTTTTAGGGGGCCCCCATCTGCCTGATGGTCCCAATAGGACAAAACGCGTTGTGGATTAAGGTAACAACTTTAAATTAGCTGCAGTGATCATCAGCAGGTGAAAAGTTTTGTTGCCCCCAGCCCTTCAGGCTGGGATTTATGTTCTCTTTGCTTTCCCAACCTGTCAACCCTTCTCCAATCTGATCCGTAGGTATTGTTATGTTTGCTTTATTGTACTTTCCGATTTAGCAAGTAAAGGAAATCAGCTTTCTTCTTTCCATATTTTATCCACTGCAGTGTTGTGGTGTTATCACATTATTAACTTTTTCCTCACTAATGAATTGATTTGGATAAAACTTGCCATTCTCACTCTCCACACAAGAAATATAGATATGTCTATCTCTATTTTTTTCTAGTCCTTTACAATTAATTTTATAAAAATAGTCCACAGTATCTTTATGGGGTATATTCTTCAGTAATTAACTAATTTTCCCCTAAAAAGTAAAAACTTCAAAATAATGTAAGTTTGACATAAAAAGTACTTTGAGAATCTATGTAGGCCTACGTATTTTATATAGGCCTATATACTATATAGGTATATATGTAGGTACTTTAGACAGAAATTAAAAAAGTGACTACATATCCGCGTCATATTCGCCTACTATAAAACCAAGGTTAAACATCATAAAAAGTAGGCGACTATGACGTTGTTATGTTAGTACTTTAGACAGAAATTAAACTAGGGAAACGTCAAAGTCGTTGTTAGACAAGTGTGTGAGCCATGTGTTGAGTACCCGGTAACATTACTTTTTTCCCCTACCTTAGGCCTATCTAGGCTACAGTGGCGCATTATGGCTTTACAGTTGACGCGTCCTTATACCAACATAACTTAAAAACCCTATTATTTATACGAATATAATTATCAAACTTAAATATGCAAATGTTCCCGTGTACTCAACACACGACTCACTCACTCGTCTAACAACGACTTTGGCATGTTCCTAGTCTAGTTGGCTATGGCACCCTTATACCCGGAATGTGGGAGACCTGGGTTCAATCCCCTTGTCGAGAAAGATTTTTTAATTCATAGATTATATTTTTAAAATGATTAAACATGTTTTGAAATGCATATAACGCAGTGTCGTCTTCATCAACTGTGACTATACTATGGAAAACATAGCCAGTACAAAATACGAGTAAAGATTGCAAGGTTTACTCAATCTCCCAACAGAGTTTATGGGGACCTTGAGCGTTAAATATTCTATACACCGTGGTCACGGCATACAATCACGGCCTGCCAAAAGTTATTCGATAAAATGACTTCACAAAAGTATTGTTAAAATGAAACCTTCACATTTCACGCCTATTTTTCAGTTTATTATTTCTTGTAGGTTTAAATCGAAATGGATTGCGCTCATTTTGTTAGCAGTTCTCAGTTACCTGGTCACGGATGTCTGTTTAAAATTTCGGCTCAATCTATTAGGTCGTTCGGCCGTATGGGACCGGACAGACAGACATTTAACATTTCACATACAGAATTAATCACGACTAAGGCCCGATCGAGTTGCGTTGTAGACTACGTTCGCTGCGCTCACTCGTCTAAAAAGTGACTACACCGGGGTTTGAACCCGGGACCTTATCTGTCCGGGCTATGCTCTTACCAACTGAGCTATGTATATATATATAGCTCTATATGTTTATCCTATGTTTAACCTATATACTTATATATATGATAAAAACAAGGATCTTGGGTAAAACCGCGTCGAAAATAAGATGAACCAGGGCAGAACCTGGGCGTCCACCGACGTTTCGTCTGTACTACGTCAGACATTTTCAAGGTTGACTGTGACTCTACGGAGTTGGAGTCACAGTGGTTGGCAAGCACGCAGCGCCCGCCTTATATAGCCTCGGCTGAAGGTGCGGGGCGGCGAGATCATATCGTGAAAAAGTGCGGGGCGGCGATGTCATATCGAAAAAATATATACGGATGGTGGCAATTGAGAAACAAAATAGCACAGCTTACTGTAGTGAAACCTTTTTAGTCCGCTTCTTGTCATAGGGCCTGATTGGTTGTCTTTTGAAATGTTATTCGTGCTTAGAATTATGGAATCTGAAATTTGCACCACCTTGAGGGATTTGGCTGAATAGTCTACGGACTACATTTCGAGGCATGAGTGCAGGTTTCCAAGCAAGAGGGAGGCTCTGGCTATCATCTCTTTTGTTCATGTTATTCGGCCGTTTCTCAATTTCCACAGATTCACGGATAATACGTGGCTTGAGCTGTTGTACAGGACAAATAGTTTTTGTTTTGTCAAAATCTATCACATGCGAGTAAGCTTTAGCATGTTGAGCCAGGGCTGATTTCTTGTCACCTGCTTTCACAGCATTAGAGTGTTCATTTATCCTCACTGCTATGCGTCTGCCTGTTTGGCCTATGTACGTTTGATCGCAGTCGCCACAGGGAACCTCATAAACCCCTCTTTCTTCCAGATGAACAGAGTCCTTAGCACTTCTCAAAAAGGAGCTGATTTTTCTGTCAGTGGAGAAAATGGTTTCGATGTTCTTACGATTGAGGATTCTACCTATGACGTCTGTGGTACCCTTGACATATGGAAGAAAAGCTTTAGACCGTGGTTTCTCTTTGTCCTCAGTATCATCCTCAGATTTCTTCAGTTCACGTTTAAACGCTCTGGGTTATGTCTCGGTCCAAGTAACCATTGAGTGAGAGAGCTTCACGGAGCTTGTCAAATTCCTCTCTTGAGTGAGATTTGTCAGTAAGGTTCCTGGACCGGGTGACTAGAGTGTTAACCACTGAAAATAACTGTGAATGACGGTGGTGGGAAGCAGCATTCAGATACCGGTTGGTGTGGGTGGGTTTTCTATAGACTGTGTGTCCCAAACTGCCATCAACATTCATGATAGATTTTGAGAATAAGGCCCTAGCTGCAGCTCCTAACAAACCATCTTCTTGGATACGATGTGTGGGCGACGTTTATGCCATTTGGCCCCATGGTGTGGACAAGTTGAATGATTTTCTTGACTATCTAAATGGTATCCATTCGAACATTCAGTTCACCATGGAAGTAGAATCCAACGACTCACTTGCTTTTCTCGATGTCTTGATAATAAAGAATGTTGATGGCAGTTTGGGACACACAGTCTATAGAAAACCCACCCACACCAACCGGTATCTGAATGCTGCTTCCCGCGAAAACCTACAACAATCCATATATATATATATATATATGTATGAGTAGTATTGTACTTGCGGGTAAAACCGTGTCTCGAATTTTGGTTCACCGACCAACGTTTCGGCTCCAGTTCAGGAGCAATCTTCAGGGTCCTTCCTTTTTGGTTGACGACCTCGTACTGAAGCATTGTCTACCTCTACAATGCGTGCCTGCTGCCGCGTCCGTGCTCTCGTGCTCTCCGGCAAAATTAGGCGCGGGGCGGCGAGGTTATATACATTCTCCTAGAGAAGGTGCGGGGCGGCAAGGTCCATTGTGTAACTGTGTTGCATGGGGCAGTACCCACTTGTCTTAACGTTAGCTTGGTCTCTAGCAAATCTAGTCTGGCTTCTTGTTATTCGCCGTGCGTCAGTGATAGTTTCATGAACTGTCTGTGGTGAAATTGATGGTGTTGTTGGATGAGCGTAGCGAGCAAGCGAAGATTCCATTTCACTACACTGGAGAAAAAAATCCGGAATGTTTTTTTTTTTCTTTCTTTTTTTCTTTTTTTCTGTATTTTTTTGTGTTTGTCCGCACGATTCCGGCTACACCGATACTCCAATTGCGATGAAATTTTATGGAGGTCTTCGAAATCTCTGAACTTAGAACTGCCAAGTTTTTGAGCGTAATCGAAAAATTATTTCTCATTAAAATCGCAATTTTACGATTTTTTTCGATTTTTGAAAAATTTCCACCTACATGCTTTATCTGATTGTTATGATTTTTTTAACAGAACCATAATTTTATGAATTAAGATATTCGTGTAAAATTTGAGCGCAATCGAAAAATTATTTCTCAGGAAAATCAAAATTTTACGGGTTTTTTCTTTTTTAAGGCTATTCGACCGCGTTTTTCTATTTTCCAAAATATGCTACCAAGTCAAAATATAGTGAATGGCTTTGAAACCTGGCTATTTTAGAAAATCAAAAATATTTTTTTTCAAATTTTTCTGATCCGGTACACGGCCAATATAGCCACCTCAAAATAATTTACAACTTCAATTCGCCAAGGCACACCATTCAACGTAGGGTGTTGTGTTTTTGAGACATTCATTTTTAACTGTTTTTCTATGGAAAGACTGAGAGAAAACATATTTATTTTAACAACTGTCTTTCCTGCGAATTTTTTGGTTTGGCGGTACAAATCGGTAAAAAATACCGCCAAACGAAAAAATTCGCACACATTTCTGCCTGTTTGTCCAACAAATACACCTTCGCATGACCCACAGTGAATTTTGTAAACTCCTCGGCCCTCCAAGGGGATGGTATCTATAGTTGACCCTAACAAGGCACTAATTTTCTTGTGTGGTCTGTAGATTGACTATCCTTTCACTCTTTCGTTCCACCTCGGTGTTTCCTTTGTTTTCTTCCTTCTCCCAGATCTGCCACATATCCTTTCAGCACTTTCGATGAGAGCTTGTTTGAAATCTGACTCCACGTAGGCCACCAGTTGGCAACCTCAATGTTAATTGCTGATAACTAGGAAAACGCTAAAGTCCCGCCGCGTTGTTGGTTGAGCGTAATTGGTGCATTGAGCTGCCATGTGATATGCGGATTTTCTGTTGTTCTGTGAAAAAATCATTACTAAGTTGATTTTTTTTTTAATTAAATGAAATTAAATCAAAAATTAATTTTTATTTTTATTTTTTTAATAAATCGTAGTTTTAAAAAAGGAAAAATCGTAATATTGAAATTTTCACAAGAAACAATTATTCGATTGCGCACAAATTTTACATGAATATATAAATTCATAAAATTAAGGTTCTGTGAAAAAATCATTACAATAGGATAAAGCATGTGGGTGTTATAAGTCAAAGAATTGTTTAAAAAAGAAAAGAAAAACGTAAAATTTTGATTTTCATGAGAAATAGTTTTTTGATTGCGCTCAAAAACGTGGCAGTTCTTGGTTCAGAGATTTCGAAGGTCTCCATAAAATTTCATCGCAATTGGAGTATCGGTTTAGCCGGAATCGTGTTAACAAACACATAAAAATACAAAAAAAAAAATCTGGATTTTTTTCTCCAGTGTAGTGCAATGGAATCTTCGCTTCGCTCGCTACGCTCATCCAATTAATCCCAGAATTTCCGTTGTAAATATGCCATACATTTATACTAGGAAAACGCTTAAGTCCCGCCGCGTTGTTGGATGAGCGTAATTGGTGCATTGAGCTGCCATGTGTTATGCGGATTTTCTGTTGTTCTGTGAAAAAATCATTACTAAGTTGAAGATTTTTTTTAAATTAAATTAAATTAAATGAAAAATTAACCTAAATTTTAAATTTTTTTAATTAATTGTAATTTTAAAAAAAGGAAAAAATCGTAATATTGAAATTTTCATAAGAAATAATTATTCAATTGCGCACAAATTTTACACAAATATATGAATTTATAAAATTAAGGTTCTGTGAAAAAATTATTACAATAGGATAAAGCATATAGGTGTTATAAGTCAAAGAATTGTTTTAAAAAAGAAAAAAAACGTAAAATTTCGATTTTCATGAGAAATAGTTTTTTGATTGCGCTCAAATTTCACACGAATACATAAATTCATAAAAGTAAGGTTCTGTGAAAAAATCATTAAAATCGGACAAAGCATATAGGTGTTATAAGCTGAAGAATTTTTTTTTAAATCGAAAAAAATCGTAAAATTGCGATTTTTATGAGAAATAATTTTTCGATTGCGCTCAAAAACGTGGCAGTTCTTCGTTCAGAGATTTTGAAGGCCTCCATAAAATTTCATCGCAATTGGAGTATCGGTTTAGCCGGAATCGTGTTAACAGACACACAAAAATACAGAAAAAAAAAAAAAAACATTCCGGATTTTTTTCTCCAGTGTAGTGAAATGGAATCTTCGCTTCGCTCGCTACGCTCATCCAATAAATCCACACTGATTACCAGAAAAAATGTGTTCATAACTGCATATTCTATCCGTGAAAGTCTTAAGGTTCAACATAACAATAATTTGCTTAGGCCTACATAGTATTTGCAATTGATATTTTTGTTGGGCTAAATTTGTATTGTTTGTGGGCCTATTAGGCCTATGTATAACCTGTACCCTGTAACACCATCGACCATAAATAAGTCGAGGGTTCTAGTTGTATCTACTATACCCAACCCTTGATTTACTTCTGGTCGAGGGTTTACATTTAATTTGATTTAAAATAAATAAATAAAACTTGTATTGTTCTGTTTAACACAAACATCTCACCTACCAACAGGGGCGGCTCGTGAGTTATTATTGTGGGGGTGCACATAATCTCGAAGTCTTATTCTGCGGGAAACAAAGGGGTCTGGGGCGCTGCCCCAGTCGCCAGAGGCGAAAGATTTTCCAGACACTAATGGTCTGAAGTACCCGGAAAACGACTTAAAGGGAATATTTTTCGAATTTATTGGTCGGGAAAAACTCCCCTATGTGTAATTGTTAATTATGGAAAACCATCCAAAAAATTAATTATTATATGCTTGATTAAAATATTACATACCCGAATAATGTCCCTTCATCTCCTCCGACACGCGCCTCAAACATTTCTAATTGTTCGTCCAATGGTCGTTTTAAAAAACTGTTTATTTTTAGATCGCTTATTACCGAAGTCATATTATAATTTCACTTTACGGCACGATGATAATTTTAACAATGTTCGCTCACTTGAAAACTGCAGTTAATCTCACGTCATCAACCCTGTCGCCAACATCTTTCACTGGCTTCTGGTCGGAGTGTGGGGGTGAATGAATGGTGCGAGCAAAATACCAAGGCATTTGAATGGAAATAACGGGTTTTGACCCATGAGCACGTGCACCTAGCCCAGCTATAGACGTTGTAATAACAAAAGACCACCTGAGGCGAGTCCTGCCGGCCAATGCGTAGAAAACCATGTAAAAATGTGTGCACATTCAGAGTGTCAACCCCCAGCGGCAGCACTTACTGCAGAATGACTTTTGCCGAATATGCCTTGCTCTGGGCCGGCCAAAATATCCATACAATCAATCCAACGATTTATTGGGAATATTACGAGATCGGCTTCGAACCTTAAATTTGGAATTTAGTTCGCGCAGATATTTAGGGGTGCGCGTGCACCTGTGCACCTATACACGAGCCGCCCCTGCCTTCCAACTATATTTTACAAACTCAAATTATGATGAAAAGGTTATGTACCACTTAGGCACAAAAATGTGTTCTATTTTTTTCTGCCAAGATATATAAAAATATGATCCTTTCTTTTATAGATGTATATGATACAAGTATATCCAGTTTACAGCTCTTTAACCTTATTGAAGAGAAGAAAAAGCGGATTCTGATAATAGATGCCCGCCCTGGTGATTGCTATGCTAATTCACATATGAAATATGAGAATTGCATAAGTGTACCACTTGAAATTGTCAAACCAGGGTTAGTATAAAATTAATATACCTATCCTCTATCTATCATTTCAGACAGCAGTGAATAAAGGGTAGGATGGAAACCTATTTGTTTCTTAACCACCTTGGTGGTGCTTGAATGATTTTGGGCCTCTAAGCCTCGAAGCAACGCTGTGAGGATGTGGGTTCACATCCCTCACAGGGCATTTTTTTGTAATTGTCCTTTACCCTCATCATTCACCAATCATCTTCTCCAATAGTATGTATCTTGTTATCCAATGTAGCTACTAATTGTTGTTACCGTATTTAGTCAGAAAATAGCACGTATCAAATATAGTAAAACACTCCAGTTTTCAAACCATTTCAATAAAAATAAAAATATATAAAATGTTGGTGGTCATAGGCCTACCTTAGTGAAAATTTACTTATGAAAGTCATATGTATACCTTCAAGGTAGGGTATTGAGTAAAAAACGTACCTCAATAACCACAATAGTTCACCCAGTCGTGGGCCTTTGGTGAATTTACTTTGTTTTGATCCAGCTTGTGATCTGAGGTCTAAATAAGTCCATTCAATTGCAATAGAATACTCATCTATGTAGTTGTGGTACAATGTAAAAAGGCTATCTGTCCATCTATTGCTTTACTTTTGTCAGGGGTGAAACAGAAATGTTTTTTTCTTCACATACAGTGACTGATATTATATGCATTTAATTAAATCCTTATCTTGACACAAAAAATAAACCTCTGAACACTACATGCTTAAAACAACACAATGCACGGACCCCCTGCATGATATTTTGGCAGCATCCACTGCCTTCCTCGGACGAGAGGTTACTGGTGATTCCTTGTGGCTCTACCACGCTCCATCTTATCTCGCCAGATTTAAGGTCGGAAAGTTCTTAACTCGGCTAACCAGTGTGCAACATATTTTTAAAGCGAATCAAGCTAACCCTGTCGGCGTCAACGCCATCAATAATTGAACAATGGCCAACCAGAGACTGGTATTATAATTTTATTATTAGGAAACACCAACCCAACCCATTAGACAATATCCCGTCTGTAGGCGATTCCAGAATCAACTAGGCTAATTCGAAACCACCTTAGAATTTATTATTACATCATTGTAGGACTGCTCCAAAGTCACCGTTTATTAATTGATCAATATCAGAAGTTAAAATTCTTCTGCCTGAAGCAGAATTCTCATATTACTTTGCAGAGTTGTCGTTAGTTTAGAGCATGAAAAATGCAGAAGCCGTATGATATTTAACGACGCCTGAACATGTAAATACTATTTTACTGTACTTCATATTGCAGAATGAGTGCAGCAGCAGTGGAAAAGCTTCTGCCTGAGGAATCAAAAGTTTTATTTGGGAAACGTGGACAGATGGACCTTATTGTTTTACTGGACTGGACTACATCTGAAAAATCTTTCACTCCTGGTTCCAATTTATATACTCTTAAAACAATTCTGCTAAAAGTAAGTGCAATTATATTATTTTTAAACTTTCAATTACCATACTTAATAATGCAACTTTTACTACATATTTATTTCCAAAAAATTAGCATAAATTCTCACAAGTCAT
>JAMZAV010012120.1:0-17777 GCA_024449915.1 Sweltsa coloradensis
TAAATTGACCTACGGTTTGACGCGCCCTTCTGTGCGACTATATTTTGTTCCAACTGTTTTCATCTCAACATCTAGAATAGTCTTCTTTCCTCGTAGTGAATGACGAACCTCCATCAACAATCAGTTATTTGTAACACTCACAATCAACACTTCTAAATTAAATCCCGCTAATGTGTTGGTGTTATTATGAAATAAAGAAATATGAATGAACACATTACGTAATGCGTAAAATCTAAACGAGCTTATAATTCCGGCCCAGGCGCGCTCTGATGTTGACATGTCACGCATCCGAGTGTGTTATGCTGTTGGTTTATGAATCATTTAGCGCCGTCCGTGCGCTCTGGTCACAACCCGAGAACACAAGTCGTAATCAGCTTTTACGAGCATAACCTTCACAGTTGATAAGATACGCCCAGGTTAAACAAAATTAACTTAACTTAACTTGGAGGCTGTATGATTGCTTACTATATGTACTTACACTTGTTTTCTTAGTGTACCTTTAACCGTGCATCATACACTAGCAGAATGTACCAAATATGATCATGATCATCAATCCAATCATAATAATATGATAACGGTGACAAACTTTCTAAATTTTTCTCTTTCAAAGTTATTCGTTATTCACTTCTCACACATTTCACTATTAAACAAATAAATATTTTTTTCTTTTGTTTCAATATTTTCTCCAACATTTTATTTTATATTACGTATTATCAACTTAGATAACAATAAAATCATCAAACACACCATAAACACATTTAATTAACTTAACAATATCACAGGCAGCGCAATATGACCTAATCGGTTGAAGCTCCTAGTTTCTCATGTCGTCTTTGAACACAAATTCTGCATATTACAGGGATATTCTTCCCCAAGGAAAAACCGTTTTGTGACTGCGTGGCTAAAATCTTAATTCGAACTTCCCCCATCTGGTCCCAGGAAAGAATTTGGCTAATTGCAGGGCCCTGCTATTCGTAAAAGGCGAGGAAGGAGTTAAAGTCCATCTCGCAAACACCAGTTAGAAATTAGAGGTGAGTTCTGGTGGTCGTCGTCGGGCGACCTTTCCGACGACGACGACGACGACGACGAACGACGACGACGACGACGACGACGACAATAACACCACGGAATATGACAAAGACGATGACGACCGCGACGTGCTCCTCTTCCCCTACGAATATCGCCTAGACTAGAATGGCGCATTATGACCTTACGGTTGACGCGCCCTTGATCCAAATAAACTCTACTAAAAACTAAGCTCAATACAAATTATAATGTTTTTATTTAATTTATTTAAGCATACCAAAAGTTTCCATGGCACTTTTGTAAGTGCACATGCTGAGCGTTATACGTGCTCTCTCTAAAAGTCAAACTAATTTATTAATTTTAACGTGTTTTCCTACTAAATTTTACATTTGTGTAACCTAATTTGTTATATAAACAACTACATTAGCCATATGAACGATTGTCCAAGGCACAGTAGTGATTTCAGAAAAAAGAAAAGATTACAATCATGGTGTCATATGCCCATGTTAGTTTGCAACTATGACATGCAGACCTAACAATATATTTTGCTATGGTTATCGCTATTATCTAGATTTTTTTCGTCAATAACTTAGAAAAAATCATTAAAAAAACAATAAACCAATAAATAATATCACAAGTGGCACAAAACGCTCTCCGGTCAAAACGCACTGGTTTCTCCACGTCGTTTTATAGTGATGTGTGTTTTGGGGCCGTCCGCAGTGGCTCATGATTGGGTTTCAGGTCCATAGGTTAAAACATCAAGGGACACGGGTTCTATCCAGCACAGGTTTTGTATCTGTCCGCCTGGCCCGGTAGAGAGTGGCCCAGCGCATGGCTCTGCTAATCGTACAAGGAGATTCAAGAGAAAAAGTCCCCTCGCAAACATCAGCTATAGTATGTGTGGAAGTTTTTTTTTCTCCCCGAAACTAGAGGCGAGCTCTGACAATCGTCATCGTGGACATTACACCTTCCCTTGAAGACCTCCTCGACGACTACGACAATGACAACACGAACGGTGACAAAGACGACTTGACGACCACGACGTGAGAACCCTAACCTGTCAACCGCCCACCTATAGCTGGTTCTGACCGGCATGGAATATACCTCCCGATACTTCCTAGGCTAGAGTGGCGTATTGTGCATGGCCAATAACGGTTGACGCTTATATTATAATAGAAATAAACCAAAAATACAAAATTAATTTACAATATCACATCGTCGCAATAAAATCTTACGGTTGAAGCGCCCAATAGTCACACGTCGTTTATTTCTACGCCTGCGAATTGGTCCAGAGCATAACAAGGCTTATCGTAAAAGGCGATTCAAGAGAAAAAGTCCACCTCGCAAACATCAGCTAGTAAGAGCGAAGTATCTTACTCCCCAAACTAGAGGCGAGCTCTGGCAATCGTCGTCGGGCCCTTGCCCCCTTCCCTTGACGACCCCCCGGCGACGATGACAATGACGCAACGAACGATGACAAAGACGATGACGACCGCGACGTGAGAAACCCCCCTTCCACCCCTTACCCGTGGCTGGTTTCTGACCAGCATGCACTCCTCCTCCCCGACCCCCCATAGGCTAGAGTGGTGCATTATGACCTAACGGTTGACGCGTCCCTAATCCAAATAAACAAAAAAAAAACGTTGCAGATGTCAAGAGTGGATTCAAGCAAAGATTGTTGGATTTGCGACAAGCATCTTGGGATGTGTTGCAAAATACAAATTACGTAGTGTGATGCCCACATTGGCTAACAAAATTCGTCCACCTACGTCTCGACTCTCACGTAGAGAAGAGGTGGTATTGTCTAGACTTCGTATAGGGCACACCGCCTAACACACGGATATCTCTTACCAGAGAAAAGGTTATTTCCATATATGAAACATGTGATGTACCTTCAACGTACATCAATGTTTCAAATATGACGCCTTGCGCACGCAATTTGATCTCTCCCAAGTCCCAATCATATGAAGACCTTTTATCATATGATAACGACGACAAACTTTCTAAATTTCTCGTCCATAGTTATCTTTAAAAAAGATATATATTATTCATTTTTCTTTAATTTCTTTATTTCCATTCACATACATAACTTTTATTTTGCTATTACCTTCATAATCATCAATTTATTTTTTTATTTATACACTTAGAAAACAATCTAATCATCAAACATACCTGCATTAACTCATCTCATCAACTTTCATTCAAGGCGGCGCAATATGGGCTAACCGGTTGAAACGCCCTTGTTTCACACGTGGTCGTAATTTTGAATTTAAAATAAAATAAATAAATAAATTGTATTTAGAGTCTACCCACTCAGTTATATAACTGATTTTCAGTGGGGGACAGTAAATCAAAGCGACCAAGTCAACCCTGTAGGCCCCGACGCAATCGACGAGTGAGCGATAACCAACCAAAGATCGATATTTTTAATAGGAAATATAGCAATCAGTGGTATGGACAGTGCGAACACTCGCGAATCCACGACAGAATCAACAAGGCCGATTCAGAACAACTCTGAATTTATTATGTGCTTCGTTGCTAGGACGGCTCCAAAGTCACCGTTTGCAAACTCCTAAGACAAAAACTGATGGACTTAAGTCCATATCAGAAGTTAAACTTCTGACTTTTGAGGGAATCGAACCCTGGACCTTCTGCATTGGTAGCAGGTACGCTAACAACAAGACCAACGAGCCACACAAACGGAATCGTTTAAGAGCTCTCCTGGTGTTATAACTTTATGATAATAAAGTAAACTGTACATTGGCAATACTTGTATTTGACAACATTTGACGCGCCCTTAAACTGAATGAATGAAAAATAATCAACTTCCTGACCCCCGTCTGGGCCCGGAGTAAACTTAGCCCAGAGCATGGCTCTGCTAATCGTACTAGGCGATTCAAGAGATAAAGTCCACCTCGCAAACATCAGCTAGTAAGAGGGGAGTATGTTACTCCCCGGAACTAGAGGCGAGCCCTAGTATTCGTCGTCTGGGACCTCTCCACATATACTTGATGACCTCCCTGGCGACGATGACCGTGACAACACAAACGATGGCAAACACAATAACGACTGCAACGTAAGAATCCCCCCATTCTCCCCATTCCCGTGGCCGGTTTAGACCAGCATGGGCTCCTTATCCTTACATACCCTTGGCTAGAGTGGTGCATTATGATCTAACCGTTGACGCGACCATTAATCCAAAGATTTATTTAACAAAATTCAATTCACATCAAAGCGTTTTTCCTTTGCTATCATCTTATTTCTATGCAAATTATCAATTTCGTTTTTCCTTTGCTATCATCACCATCATTTTTTTATTTAATAAACCAAGAAAACAATATAATCATCAAACACACTATATAACCTCATAATATTCTTAAAATATCACAGGCGGCGCAATATGACCAACCGGTTGAAGTGCCCTAGTTTCTCACGTCGTCGTCCTAGTGGTACGTCTGACAGTTCACCCCGGGGACTGCACTTGAAGTATTCTAATCGGTGTCACAACGCTCATTATCACACTGTCAACTCAAATGGAAATAATTATCATGTAAATATTTGTACTTCAATTATTGAATAGCTGCGTTCTGACCTGGATTACCTGCCCTGGGACCCTCAGGGTTAGACAGACTCGACACAATACATGGGCGCGGAGTGACACTCGCATGGTCGGGGTTACACTTGTCTCCATTCCCAAGATTCCTAGGCTAGACCCCCCGTCTGGGCCCGGGGTAGAATTGGCCCAGAGCATGGCTCTGCTAATCGTAAAAGGCGATTCAAGAGAAAAAGTCCACCTCGCAAACATCAGCTAGAAAGAGCGGAATATCTTACTCCCCGAAACTAGAGGCGAGCTCTGGCAATCGTCGTCGGGGACATCTCCCCCTTCCCTTGACGACCCCCCGGCGACGATGACAATGACACAACGAACGATGACAAAGACGAGTGACGACCGCGACGTGAGAAACCCCCCTCCCTCCCCTTACCCGTGGCTGGTTCTGACCAGCATGGGCGCCTCCTTCTCCCCACCCCCCTAGGCTAGAGAGGTACATTATGACCTAACGGTTCACGCGTCCTTAATCCAAATAATAATTTAACAAAAAAAAATACACTTGTCTCCATTCCCAAGATTCCTAGCTAGACCCCCGTCTGGGCCCGGGGTAGAATTGGCCCAGAGCATGGCTCTGCTAATCGTAAAAAGCGATTTAAGATATCAAGTCCATTTCGCAAACATCAACTAGTATGTAAGGTAGTTTTTTACTCTACAAACTAGAGGCGAGCTCTGGCAATCATCGTCGGGGACATTGACCGCTTCCCTTGACGTCCTCTCCGACGACGATGACGAAGACGATGACGTCCGCGACGTGAGGACCCCCCTTTCCTCTCCCTGGCCTAACGGTTGATGCACCCTTAATACAAACAAACCAATCCTCCCCATATCTCCTAGCCTTGGCTAGAGTGGTGCATTATGACCTAACGGTTGTGCCGCCTTCAAATATAGGCCCTAATAATAAAAAAAAAAAATGCAATGACCATTTATTACACCTTCCATTATGCTTCTAATATTTACTTTGACATAGTTTCAGTTGTTTATTTTGTTTATTTATTTATTTATTTATTTTATTCATTTATTTATTTAACGTCTATCCTATTCAGTTATAAAAACTGATTTACAAAGAGGACACACTGATTTTACAAAGTACCACCTATTTGTACAATACTTATACATACGGTTTTCCTTAGTCAGTCTCAGATGCAAATCTACTCGTAAAGGATCAGCCATTCTTAGTCCACTACGGGAAGAGAAGAATGTTACTACCCGAAACTAGTGGACGAGGTGAGAACTTCTCCCTCACCCTTCCACCCCCTCTTACCCTGCCCGTGACAGGCTCGGTACACCACAGTAGTGTCCTTCACATTTATCAGGCCAGAATGGCAAATTATGATCTAGCTATTGACGGGTCCTTAAAAACAAATAAACGTTCAATAATAATAAAATAAAAAAAGTTTTAAAAAATAATAATAATAAAATAATTTTAAAAAAATGCAAAGCTTTCACTCTCATCCCTATATAATTTCTTTCTTTTATAAACTGAGAAAATAATAAAAAATCAAACACAAAGAACTCAACTTATTATCTTATGCCATTTCACACAGAAGACGCAATATGACCTTTCCGGTTGAAGCGCCCCAGATCCTCACGCCATAGTGTATTGTCTGTGTGGTCTATTTGGGAACCATATGGCGCTCTAGCGCGAGAGTGAGGAACTAGAGAAACGGTGATAGAAAGATGCAAAGTGAAGAGCGTCGAACTACGAAAGTACATTTTTTTATAATATCACCAGAACTTGTTCTTACATTATTCTCCGAAAGCGGCAAAGGGTGACAAGTGACAACGCACAAGGCTCATTTTCTGTCGGAACACATTTTGACGATCCTCGCCACCTCTCTATAAATACTATTTAAACATTAATAAATTCATAAAACAAGAAGAGACATATAAAAAAAAATAAAGGTAAAATTACAAAGGTTGACTCTCAGAATGTGTATTCTCTCAGACCAGTACATCGAAGCCAGAAGCTCATCCCCGGTCTTCCCCTTGGATTCCAGCTGTACTCGAATCAATTATAAGGATGTGTGTCGCATCTTGTTCACCTTGCTTACACAGTGGGCATGTGGCAAAAACACTAAAAAATATTTTGTTTGGATGTTTGATTCACAAAATTGTAATTTAGGAAGCAATACCACGACGTGAGAACCCCACGTTTCATCCGCCCTCCTGTGGCTGGTTCTGACCAGCATGGTTGTGTCCTCCCTGCATCCCCAATAGGTTCGGTCGTCGCCGTGGACCTCTTCCCATTCCCTTGACGACCACGACGTGAGAACCCCACGTTTCATCCGCCCACCTGTGGCTGGTTCTGACCAGCATGGTTGTGTCCTTTCTATACCTCTTATGCTAGAGTGGTTTATTGTGCACGGCCCATAACAGTTGACCCCTTATATAATAAAAATATAGCTACCAAAAATACAAACATAACTTACAATATCACATCGCGTTATATGACCTAATAGTTAAATCGCCCAAGAGTCTCTCGTCGTTTATTTTAAGTTACGAATTGTTACAGAGCATATGGCTAGGCTTATCGTAAAAGGCGATTCAAGAGAAAAAGTCCACCTCGCAAACATCAGCTAGAAAGTAGGGTAGTATATTACACCCAAAATCTAGGGGCGAGCTTTGGGAGTCGTCGTCGGGGACCTTTCCCCTTCCCTTGACGACCCCTCGACGACGACGACAATGACCACCAGGAACGATGACAAAGACAATGACGACCGCGACGTGAGAACCCCTTTAACTCCCCTTACCCGTGGCTGGTTCTGACCAGCATGGGCCGCTCCTTCCCATATCCCCTAGGCAGTGGCGCATTATATTATGACCAACGGTTGACGCGTCCTTTATCCAAATAAAGAAAAAACATAAATAACTTTTGTTTTGATATTTCTATTATTATCAGCATCATTTTATTTTGGTATTATTTTATGCACTTAGAAACAATCTAATCATCAATCACACCATTAACTCATCTAATCAACTTTTTTATCGCAGGCGGCGCATATGACCTAACCGGTTGAAGCGCTCTAGTTTCTTTGTCGTCGTCAATTCCTTATAAATATTGTCATCCATCAACGCTATTCTAAATACCGTTCACGACGCGGGCCTAGTACCAAACACTGTAGAAGAAATAATATGTTTGGCATGGACGTTCTTTTATCTGAGCTCTTTGCTCCGACGCCAAGACCAGGGCCACATGGAGCCCGGATTGTGGGGAAAATACATAATTATAATGCGAGAAAAAATTCTTTTAATAAACACCCAGACATTTTAGATTTTGTTGTTCAATTCCAACTGTATGGTAAATATTAAAAGTTGTAAACATTTTGATTAATAAAAATAATCTATTGTGCACTATTTTCTTATGCGGGGCACCACAAATACGTTATTCGCCGCAGCCGCGTAGGAAAATAATGTTTTAGCCCTATGTTTAGAGGGCTGTGGATAAGGCATTGTTGAGGAAACGGACGCCACTTTTCGTCTGTCTTTATCGCATTTCGCATCAACAAAGTCGTGTTTGATTTCTCTGGACAAAATAACATTTTATTTTGTAATTCCGAAAAGAAGATTAGTCACAGTTTGTATTGATAACGAACGTAGAAGTTCTCTAGTTTGGAATGCTTTTGGGAGTGGTGAACTGATGTCTTTCAGATAAGATGGAATCTTGGATTTGGTCATCGGTTTATTGTCTGGGCTGGTTGGCTTTTTCATCTGCCGACAATATTCAGCAAGCCAGACTTGGATATTTTAAAGTGTTTTACTTTTCTCTTGTAACTCATGGATGTCAACGCCAATACCTATTATTCTATTCGTTTGGCCGTTTGATCTTTTCAAGCTCACTCTCCCTGCGATCGAATGCTGGTTCTGTCCACCACATGCATGTCCCACCAATCCCCGGGGAAGAATGCGGCCCAGAGCATGGCTCTGTTAATTATAAATGCGTGGGATGAGATGAAGTCCATCTTGCAAAATATTCAGCTAGCATATAGGGGACTAATTCCCTAAAACTAGAGGCGAGCTCTGGCAGTAGTCGTCGGGGACCCCGGCCTCCCTGGCCCCTGACGACCTCCCAGACGACGACGACGTGAGAACCTCCCCTAATCTCCCCCTACCCGTGGCTGTTCTGACCAACATGGGCCCTTCCTCCCCATATCCCCTAGGCTGGAGTGGTGCATTGCAATGTAATCTTAACAAACCATATAGGCCGTAGTCATTTCAAATGAAGTGTGTGAAAAGACGTATAATATACGTTATCACTAATTCTTTACAGATAGTCATTATGTTTTTTTTCTTTATTAAACCATGAGATAACAACCTATAGTTCTGAATCAAATTTTGTCACTGGACGTTAATTTTTATGATAAAATTGAAACTTTTATTTTGCTATTACTTTCATCATCATCATTTTATTTTGTTGTTTATACACTTAAAAAATCAAATTAGTCATCAAATACACCTGCATCAACTCATCTAATCAACTTTAATTATCACAGGCGGCGTAATATGACCTAACCGGTTGAAGCGCCCTAGTTTCTCACGACGTCGTCTTTCGGAAGTTTTCAACTTTAAAAAGTAGGTCTCAAGATAGGCTCCGTGCAAGTGCAATATTAACCATAACATCACCCCCGTCTGGGCCCGGGGTAGAATTGGCCCAGAGCATGGCTCTGCTAATCGTAAAGGCGATTCAAGAGAAAAAGTCCACCCCGCAAACATCAGCTAGAAAAGCGGAGTATCTTACTCCCGAAACTAGAGGCGAGCTCTGGCAATCGTCGCCGGGGACCTTGTCCCCCATTCCCTTGACGACCCCCGGCGACGATGACATGGGCACACAACGAACGATGACAAAGACGATGACGACCGCGATGTGAGAACCCCCCTTCCTCCCCTTACCCGTGGCTGGTTCTGACCAGCATGGGCCCCTCCTCCACCCCCCCCCCCCCTAGGCTAGAGTGGTGCATTATGACCTAACGGTTGACGCGTCCTTAATCCAAATAACCAAAACCGGGGTAGAATTGGCCCAGAGCATGCTCTGCTAATCGTACAAGGTGATTCAAGAGAAAAGTCCACCTCGCAAACATCAGCTAGTATAAAGGAAGTATTTAATTCCCTGAAACTAGAGGCGAGCTCTGGCAATCGTCGTCGGGGACCTTTCCCCCTTCCCTTGACGACCCCTCGACGACGATGACGACAATGACACCACGAACGATGACGAAGACAATGACGACCGCGACGTGAGAACCCCCTTTCCTCCCCTTACCCGTGGCTGGTTCTGACCAGCATGGGCTTCTCCTCCCAACCCCCCTTAGGCTAGAGTGGTGCATTATGACCTAACAGTTGACGCGCCCTTAATCCAAATGAACAGAAAGCTAGACAATGCACCCCCTAATATGTCTGCAACGCGCCGCACTTATTTCGTCACAATATCTCGCCATATATCTTGAACATGCAACGACCAGAGCACAATAAATGTCCGTGACCTCCTAGTCCTCTGTCCCTCTTTGAGATATTCCACGCGCCACTTCAATACATAGTTCATAACTCTACGTGTCACTTTAATATCTTCATCACCACTCACGCACTAAACTGACACACCACTCCGCTATACTAAGAATAACGTTCCCTCCCAAACATCTTTCTTTGCCCTACACCCAGAGGACCAACACCCAAACTTGCGACCAAACGGCAAGAAGCTAATTTGAATCAAATGACCATAATTATTAAGGGGAACGGGCAGTTAATAAACCAGCTGAGAATATTCCCTTACCCAACCTCTTCCATGTTGGTTCGGACGTACTAATAGTATAGGCACACCCGAACTAGTCGATGATGATGATGAGCTTATCTGAGGCAAAGTTTCTACGATTCTCGGAGTCGTCACGCGAGTAGGGGATACAACCGAATAAAACACGGTTGTAAGAAACTTTGACCCCTCCCTAGGTTAGAGTGGTGCATTATGACCTAACGGTTGACGCGTCCTTAAATCTAAAAAAAACAAACCCTTCTGGACCCCCCCCCACGAATTCCCCAAATTCCCGAATTTTAATGGGCCACACATGCACGTCTAACTCCAGATATCTCCTAACAAGAGAAAAGGTAATTTGCTCGCTCCCAAGCATATATGAAGAACTTATCGTAACGCCGACAAAGTTTCTAAATTATGCTTAAATCTAGGGTGGTGCATTATGTACTATCACATATTTAATTCACTTCAAACACATTATTTTCGATTTTTTAAATTTATTTGTATTCAAATAAATAGTTTTCTTTTGCTATTGGTGTCTTATCCAACATTTTCTTTTCTGGTAAACATAAAATTCATATAAACTAAAAACCCCCAAACACTCATTTAGTCAACTTACAATATCACAGGCGGCGCAATATGACCTCACCGGTTGAAGCGCCCTCGCTTGTCACGTCGTCGTTCGTTCGGATTTTCTACTAAGATTTAATGTCAACCCCCGTCAACTGGCACAAGCATGGCTCTGCTAATCTTAAATGGCTATTCAATAGACTATAGGCTGCTTCGCGAACGCTTTTTTTTTTGGGAGCGTTGATGGATGAGCTTTTTGTAAAGATTTTAGTTTGCTTGGGATCTCGTAAATTTTTAAGACCCATTGCAAAATCATTTTTGTTACATTAGAAAATTTGTTATCAAGTTGTATTAATTGCCACGGCAATATACCAATTAATAGAATGTAAAATATCTGGAGGCCCGAAGATTTGCTTTTTGAACGCATTGTAGGTGATTGTTTTCAAATTTCTATTGTTACTTGTTAATTGTTGTTTTACACCTCAAAAACTCATATTAAAACCTATATTTATTTCTATGGATTCTGGCTGTTTCATTTAAAAAAAAAAAATGCAATACATCACCGCTACCTTGATGTTAATGTGAAATATGAACGTTGTAGCCCCACCCGTTTAGTCAGAATCGGCTCAAATATCACGAAAATATCGCATTAAAAATAAAAAATTAATCGTAAAAGTACGATAATCATGAGAAATATTTCTCGATTATACCCAAAAACGTGGCACGACTAAGTTCATAGATTTCGAAGGTCCCCTCGAATTTTCATCAAGATCGCATATGCCGTTTTCCCGGTAAAGCGCGAACAAACAGACAGAAATTCAAAAAAAAAAAAACAAAAAAAGATCATTGGAGCTCAATATTTTTATGGGTAAAGTGAAATTGAAGCCTTCCCTTCGCTCATCCAAAAAGTTCACCTCGCAAATATCAGCTTTGGATAAGAAAATATATCATTGAGTTATATACCCATCATATTAGGCTTTCTCCCCGAAACTAGGGGCATGCATCTGGCAAAGCGCGATCAAACAGACAGAAATTCAAACAAACAAACAAACAAACAAACAAACAAACAAACAAAACAAGATCATTGGAGCTCAATTTTTTAGGGGTAAAGTGAAATTGAAGCCTTCCCTTCGCTCATCCAAAAAAGTTCACCTCGCAAATATCAGCTTTGATAAGAAAAGTAGTATCATTGAGTATATAACCATCATATTAGGCTTTCTCCCCGAAACTAGGGGCGAGATCTGGCAACTGTCGACTGAGACCTCTCCGAAGACGACGACCGTGACAAAAACGAACGACGACAAAGACGTTGACCGTGAAGTGAAACCCCCCTTTTCCTCCCCCTATACCCGTGGCTGGATCTGACCAGCATGGGACTTTCCTCCCCCCCCCCTTAGGCTAGAGTGGTGCATTATGACCTAACGGTTGACGCGTCCTTAATCCAAATAAACCAACAAAAAAAAATTAATATCCATCAAACACTTATTTAAATGCATATTTTTCTTTTGTTAACACTACCATACACCATTTATTTTCTTTCACACATTAAAAAAAACAATATAATCATTTATCACACCATAAACTCATTTCATTAACTTTCAATATCACAGGCGGCACAATATGACCTAACCGGTTGAAGCGCCCTAGTTTCTCACGTCGTCGTAGCTGACCGTTATTGTTATTCCCCGTCTGGGCCCGGGGTAGAACTGGCCCAGAGCATGGCTCTGCTAATCGAAAAAGGCGATTAAAGTGAAAAAGTCCACCTCGCAAACATCAGCTATAGTAAGAGCGGAGTATCTTACTACCCGAAACTAGAGGCGAGCTCTGACAATCGTCATCGGGGACCTTGCCCCCTTCCCTTGACGACCCCCCGGCGACGATGACAATGACACCACGTACGATGACAAAGACAATGACGACCGCGACTCGAGAAACCCCCTTTTCCTCCCCTTACCCGTGGCTGGTTCTGACCAGCATGGGCCTTTCCTCCCCCCCCCCCCCTTAGGCTAGAGTGGTGCATTATGACCTAACGGTTGACGCGTCCTTAATCCAAATAAACCAAATAAACCAAACCTAGTTTCTCAAGTGTCTTGCTCGGAAATGCCCTATCTGCGAGAGAGATCTACTCGAGAAACCATGCGAGAATATTGAATAAATACTGAAGATGGAGATAATAGTTAAAAATAAATATATCTTTGTTTGGCGGTATTCGAAGAGGCTTGAGTGACGTGACATTCCCTCGTGGTCAGTGGTGATCGGTGCGCGGCGTTATCAGCACAGTCGAGCGAGCGAGCGTCGCACCCGAACCCACATCTAGGTTCAAATCAAAAAACTCCTTCACAAACAAATTTCGTCACAATCTAAATCTTAACGACACCTAAGAATTACAACTTTGTTACTGCGTTCCTCGCCAGATAAGACGTCGATTGGCTAGTGATAAGACCGCATGCAATCTAGCCCCGCCCCCCTTCCGACTAGACCAATCCGAGCACAGACACAGATCACGTGATCACTCGTATCGGCCACCGCCATCTACTTCTCAATCTGCTCCCCACCACTCACCGCCTTCTGAAAACAACACGCACTCGTTTCCTAACCGGGGCTTGTTTTTGAAAAGTTCTTTTTGTTCTTATCTCGGTAAAAACAGTTAGATATGAGGCAGGGACACACGAGACTTCTGGGACGCAATCTCTATTTGGAAAATACCCGGGAATAAAGTAAATATAGGAGCAGGAAATTCTGAAGGAGTTGTTGTGACCAAACTGAAATGCGTTTGCGTTTCGAGCACGTAATCTGGGCCAAGGTAGTAGATGTGACACGCAATGTGATCTCTCCCAATCATATGAAGAACTTCTTATCATATGATAACGGCGACAAACTTTCACATTTTAAGTAACTAAATAATATCTCGCTACAAATCGTAAAAAAATAGAAAAAATACGAAAATCATTATAATTATTTTATCCTCCCCTTACATGTGGCTGGTTCTGACGAGCATGGGCCCTTCCTTCCCACATCCCCTAGGCTAGGGTGGTGCATTATGACCTAACGGTTGACGCGTCCTTTATCCAAATAAACCAACAAAAAAACGATCGTTTGTACCAAAATACGTGGCAAGTCTAAGTTCAGAGATTTCGAAGGTCCCCTCAAATTTTCATCAAGATCGCATATGCCATTTGCCTGGTAAAACGCTATCAAACAGAAAAAAAAGAAGAAAAAAACACCCGAGCTAAATTTTTTGGGGGTTAAGTGAAATTGTAGTCATCGCTTCGCTCATCCAAAAAATTAATTCACGGCATACACATTTCTTTAATTTACTTATTACCATTCAAATAATTAACATTTGATTTGCTACAATCATCATTTTATTTTCTTATGTATACATTAATAGAAAACATTATAATCATCAAACACATCATTCCCCTCCTTCCTCTCCCTTCCCAGCTCTCACCACCACTCCAACCCAATCTCTTCGTGAAAAAGAGTTTCCTCCCCAAAGACACAATCCCTTTCCCTTTTAAAAAGAGCCAATTGGCTCGGTGTGAAAATATAGCATGCACAAAAATTATATAAGTGTTTAAAGCATTCGACATTAAACACATTAAGCATTAAGCATCAAACCTCATTAAATCATCTCATCAAATTTCAGTATCATCATGCAGTGAAATATGACCTAACCGGTAGAAGCGCCCTAGTTTCTCACGTCGTCGTCATTTTGAAGACATTATCTAGGCTAGCTAATCGTAAATACAAAGAAATATATTATTATTAAGTCCATCTCGCAAACATCATCAACAATGGCCCCAATATTACTCCCCGAAACCATAGACAAGGTAAGTAGTCGTCGGGGATCTCTCTTCTTCCCTTGACGACCTCCCCGATGACGACGACAGTGACACCACTAACGGTGACAAAGATGATGACGATCGCGACGTGAGAACTTCCCCATTATCCCAGTTCCCGAGGCTGGTTCTGACCAGCATGGCATTTCCCTCCCCACATCCCCTCTAACTGCTTGAATGGCGCATTATATAACCTTGAGGTTGATGTGTCCAACATAAAATAATATAATCATCAACACACCAAAAACTCATTTCATTAACTTACAATATCACGGGCGGCGCAATATGACCTATAACTGGTTGAAGCGCAAGATTCTCACGTCGTATACGTCCGGTTTTTTTGTGTGTGTATTTAATGTGTGGCTTAAATACCTTGATTTTACAATGTTATGCTAGTATGAAGGGTAGTATTTTACGCCCCCCGTCTGGCCCGGGTATATTTGCCCAGAGCCATGGCTCTGCTAATCGTAAAAGGCGATTAAAAAAAAAGTCCACCTCGCAAACATCAGCTAGTAAGCGCGGAGTATATTACTCCCCGAGCCCAGAGGCGAGCTCTGGCAATCGTCGTCGGGGACTTGCCCCCTACCCTTGACGACCTCCCCGACGACGAGGACAATGACACAACGAACGATGACAAAGACAATGACGACCGCGACGTGAGAAACCCCCTTCCCCCCCCTACCCGTGGCTGGTTCTGACCAGCTGGCCCCTCCTCTCCCCCCCCCCCCTAGGCTAGGTGGGCATATGACCTAACGGTTGACGCGTCCTTAATCCAAATAAAAAAAAGAAAAAAAAAAAGCGCCATTAAAAAAAAACAAAAAACACCTTTATCCAAATAAAACAAAAAATACCGAAAACGAGTTTTCTATGTAAATTACGCTAAGGATCGACATTTAACTGAAGCTGATTTTCTCCGCCCTAGCCTGAGTCTCTAGTTTGACGACACAGTGTTTCATTATGATGAATCGCATGTGGTTGTGGAGTGGAGTGGAGTGGCCTAATGATAGGTTTGGCCGCCTGTATTAAGAAATAGTGTTTTTCGCATGCAAAGCTAGCCTCGTACTTAACTCGGCTCCTAGCACGCGTCGAGGAAACATAATTAAACACACGTAGAGCGCGGAGAGAAGCCAACTTATTGGCGATAAGGCAAACATCGAAAAGGATGCCCCGAGAGGAAGGATATTCTGATAAGGTGTAAAAGTTTTCGAGTTGCGTTCTTTGGGGCGGCGTCTTCGCGTGAAGGTGCGGTTGGCGGTGGGGGTAGGAACGCCACGGATGGACGAGGAGATAAGGCTTCGTGTATATGGGTCATCAAAGTCCAACTCGCAACCGTCACGAGTGGTTTGTATTGGAAATTGTAGTGGTATACGTTAAAATGTGACTTCGTATCTACGATTCGTGCAAAATACTAAAACAAAGTTTGAAAACTTAAAAACTAAAACATGCACTCAAACAGTGGAGCAGGGTGGGAGGGGGGGGGGGGGGTGATATAAACACGATATATAAAATACAAACAAACAAAAAACTCAATTTATTAAACAATGTCACAGGCGGAGCAATATCACCTACTCGGTTGAAGCGCCCTAGTTTCTCACATGTCTTTATTGGACCTCTCCGAACCCACTCTCCAAATCCCCCACCAACCTTTTAGTCTCCGATACCCCACTCTCCAGGCCCACCTACCTGCTAATGAAGCCCATGTTACCCACGTAATGTAAGTGCACTCCCACAGCGCGGTAAATGCAAATAGTTCAAAGTACATGGTGTATTGAATAAGTAGTCTTCTCAAACTGATTGTTTAACTGTATTTATAATATTTTATGTATTGAATTGAATATTTTGTATACTTATTACTAACTTTTTTTTCAAAGTCTCTACGAATTTAAGAATATTATTCAATCTTAGTTGAGTTTTAATGGTTGAGTCGTGTCTGTTTTATAATAAATATTATAGTGGTATTATAGTTCGTTTAGCTATATGACCAGCTAACCTAACCTAACCTAACCCAACGCAACCTAACCTAACCTAACCTAACCTAACTAAACTAAACTTCCTAAACTAACTAAAAAAACTAAACTAACAACTAAACTAAACTAAACTTAACTTAACTTAATTAACTTAACTTAACGAAACTAACCTAGCCTAACCTGACCTGAATAAACCCAACCTAAAACCCAACCTAACCTTACCTAACCCCTTTACTTATAAAAATATGGTCCAAAAAATATTTGGTGACAATATCCCCCCCCCCTTCCCCTTAATAATACAGGCAAGTTTGAAAACGAGACACAAGACTGTTCAATAGAGAATTATCTTTTTAACATTTGAATTTACCGCGTAAGAGACCGTGCGCTTATATTACGTGGTGTAACATGGGTTTCTTAAGCAGGTAGATGGGGCATCGGAGAGTGGGGCTTCGAAAAGATCCATTTCGATATGGCATCTTCTTCCCCCTGTCTGGGCCCGGGGTAGAATTGGCCCAGAGCATGGCTCTGCTAATCGTACAAGGCGATTCAAGAGAAAAAGTTCACCTCACAAACATCAGCTAGTTACAGGGGAGTATAATACTTCCCGAAACTAGAGGCGAGCTCTGGCAATCGTCGCCGGGCACACCTCCCCCTTCCCTTGACGACCTCCCCGATGACGATGGCAATGACACGACGAACGATGACGACCACGACGTGAGAAACCTCCCCTTTTTCCCCCTACCCGTGGCTGGTTCTAACCATGGGCCCCTCCTCCTTATTTCCGCTAGGCTAGTGTTTGGGGCATTATTACCTAACGGTTTTACGCCCCTTAATACAAATAAACAAAAAAATCGCTTTGTGAACAGTAAAAATTAAATTACACTTTACACTATGGTCAAAACTATAAACCCGTCAAAATACCAAGAATTTTGACAATAAAAACCTTTAAAGGAAACAACATTTTTTAAATATCATCATTTCAATTGCAAAGCGATTCAAGGGTAGCAGTACTTTGTAAAAAAAAA
>JAMZAV010012121.1:0-15975 GCA_024449915.1 Sweltsa coloradensis
TGCAAAAAAGTGTTTTATTTTTTTTGCTAAGTGTATAGAAAAAGAAAATGATGGTGATTAAAATGATAGCAAAACAAAAAAGTATTTGAATGGAAATAAATGAATAAATAATCAAATAATTAAATTATGAAAATGTGTTAAAAGTGAATTAAATTTTGCTACAAAAATTGCTTTAAAGAAGAAATTTAGAAAGTTTGTCGCCGTTATCATTATGATAGAAGTTCTTCATATGATTGGGACAGATCGAATTGCGTGCGCAAGGCATCATATTATAATCTGGTACATTTTGCTAGCATATGATGTACAGTCGGGGTCATATATAAATCAAGAGGTCTGAAAGATACCTCTTTCACCGACATCTCGTGGTCAACTCTTGGTGCCATTATTTATATCGCCCTGTGAACTGCATTATCGATCGATGGAAGTTCCCTAGACTATTTGATGTTATTAATATTATTTAGGAGGCTTTGAAAGACTCTTGGTCAACAAAATAGTCAATATCTAGAAAGCAGTCTGCAGAAAAATACAATTTTATCAAAACAAAAGCATAAAACAAACTTTGGTGGTTTGCAAAATAAGACTTGACAGCTAAGATAGATTTATTTGAAATAAGCTAGAAACTAAGGCAAATATAAGAAGAAAGGCATAGTCTTAATGCTATGCCTAGGCCAAGGTATCGATATATAATGCTCTCTTTACGTTCCATGTTATATTGCTTCTAGGCTTGATAGTTTCTCTGGTGAATAGAGAATTTTCCTTTGACATTATCAGCCATGTTTCTTATTTATGTCGATAATGCAGTTCACAGGGCGATATAAATAATGGCACCAAGAGTTGACCACGAGATGTCGGTGAAAGAGGTATCTTTCAGACCTCTTGATTTATATATGACCCTGACTGTACAGTTAAAGTTTTTTAGTTGGTTTATTTAGACGCGTCAACCGTAAGGTCATAAAGCACCACTCTAGCCTAGGGGATATGGGGAAGATGGTTCATGCTTTTCAGAGCCAGCCACGGGTAAGAGGAGGAAGGGGGATTTTTAACGTCGCGGTTTTCAACGTCTATGTCATCGTTCATGGTGTCCTTGTCATTGTCGTCGGGGAGGTCGTCAAGGGAACGGGGCAAGTTCCACGACGACGATTGTTAGAGCTCGCCTCTTTTTTCGGAAAGTAAAATACTACACACATATATATATATATATATATTAATATATATATATATATATAATATACATATATATATATATATATATATATTTACAACAAGGCAGTGACCATGTACAAGTCACAAAGTAAGTTAGCTCTAGACAAAAAATTGTTTTTTTCGGGTTTAACAGTGAGTGTGTATTTGTATTTCATATCTGTGGAATCGTCTAAGAAAAATACAGCAGCACCAGTGTTAGTATGTGAGTTAATCGATTTGTATGGACAATATTTGAGTTTTTCAAAATTTAAATTTGGTTTTAAATTTTGTTTTGTATGACATTTGTTTTGCAACCATGGTGACCAATTTGTGTGTTGTTTCTTGCTCTTTGCATGAAGATATGACACTCTACAAGTCTTAAACAAGCATTCTGAAAGTCATCGATTTCAAGGATGGTGTCTGCAGTGTGCCGTGTGGCTGGGTGGTTGCGGTTTTTACTTTTTATTGTAATGTTAACATTTGTTTTTCTTCACATGAAATTTTCTAATGCACATTATAATAACAGAAATTCAAATTATGTAGTTCAGTGTAAGATGTGTGCTTGGTTATGCTCTGAACGACATTTTACATTTTCTGCGTTAAGTTTGAGTGGATTGCCATATATTACTAAGCCTCCTCTTGTGTCGGTATCAAATGAACGTAGGCATAAATCTAAAATTAAGTGCTCATTCATACATTCTGTGTTTTGACCCTGTTACTTTGTGGTGACATCCACATCAATCCAGGTCCTAATTCACCTTCCGATGTAACTCTTTACTACCAGAACACCCAAAGTCTCAACAATAAATTCAATGAATGTGAAATGAACCTGTCGGAATTTGAATCTTTCGACTTCGATGCTTTCTCCGAGACCTGGCTAAGGGACACTACACCGAATTGTGAAATCCCGCTCAGCAAGTCATTTACGCTTTTCAGACGTGATCGTGCTACCCGTGGTGGTGGAGTGATGATTGGAGTGAACAATTTATCTTGGCCTGCTAAACGAAGAAATGACCTGGAGACGAACTGTGAAATATTGTGGGTGGAGCTACTCATACCAAATAATAAAATATTAATCGGTTGTTACTACAGACCACCTAGTGGTAGCCACGTTGATCTTGAGCAATGTTTAGAATCCGTGCTAAAGGCTCATCCTAGAGCGCCGATAATATTGGTTGGTGATTTCAATTTGCATATCAAGTGGTCCACTCCACAAACTGGTAATGATACTGATGGTTGTGACCAGTGGTTTATCGAGCATTTTATAAATGGTCTTGGTCTAAAACGGCCCAAGATGGCGGCAGGTGCGGGTGTTGGAAATGTGTCGCTCCGTGTTTTAATTTTGTTTTTAATGTTTAGAGTGCTAACATCTAGTGACAAAGTGCGACCAATTGCGCGAAATGTATTTTCATATAAGCTGGCTAGCGGTTCCCCTGTTGAAGATGCGCTTGTTTCGTGCAATTGCAATATTTCTGTGTCAACTTTGTGCTGCAGTGCTATAATGGAGAAAACAAGGCATACGTTTGCAACACTCCCCCTGCCGCGATACCTGGGCCGGCCCAAAGCTCGAGCTTGGAGACGCCGTCGACCATCAGCGCTAATGAGTGGTGTGAGGGTACCGTCTTCGCTTTTTGGTGCGGTGACCCTACTAATGGCGTTGGCGGGTGACGTGCAGCTGAACCCGGGTCCAAGTGACAGCTCTCCTCCCCCTCGGCCATCTGTTTGCAACCACCCCCGTGACGGGGACGCTCAAGGACGTGACCTGGCTCTGTTTTACATGAACTGCCGGAGTTTTGCGGGTGGGCATAAACTGAGAGACTTCAATCTCCATTTCGCTGATAGTCATGAGTACGACGTCATTTGTGCTACAGAGACATGGCTAAACGCGCACATATCCGAAGGTGAGATACTCAGCAGCCAATATTCGGTTACCGGCGGGATCGAAACGACATCACTCATCTGGCCAACAAGTCTGGAGGAGGGGCCTTGATAGCAATATCTTCAAAATTTAAATCTCGTCAAAGACCTGATCTTGAATCAGACTGTGAAATAGTTTGGACTGAAATAATTCTAAATCAAAGTCGCAGTGTTTTCATGGCTGTGTTTATTTACCTCCCCCACCATCAATAGTATTACTAGAAAAACTACAAGAGTCTCTATCTCTGGTCCAGTCAACAATGAGAGAAAGTGACAGTGTGCTTCTGTGCGGAGACTTCAACCTGCTGGCATTAATGGTCACTTAAACGAGACTCGAAAACTGTTTGCAACCAACATTAACCTCCCTGTCGGCACCTAATCTTTTATTCAGGGATATAATAAGTGAATTTCAATTGTCACAACACAACTCTTTACCTACTTGCAACAATAACATTTTCGACCTAATTCTTACCACCCCCAGCACCCCTCAACTCAAAGTATCAGATATCCACACCACAGAACCACCCGTAAACTCCGATCACTCCGCTCTGTCATACAACATGTCTCTCCCCGCATTCCCAGGGGTCTACAAACCACCGCACAGGAAAATGTACAACTGGAAGAGAGTAAACCTCCCTGCGTTGGCCAACAAACTACGTGGTTGCCCGTGGGACTTGATGGCGTGGTGGAAGTGTTGAAGACTGCTGCCACAACGTTTTACGATCTCCTTATGAAAACAATCGGCGAGACTGTGCCTGAAATCAGCGTCAACCCGACCAAATACCCACACTGGTATGACTCTGACGTAATTGACTGTCTCAATGCAAAGTAAGAGCGCACAGGAGGAGGAAAAAAGTCAGGCCTGCGATTGTGAGTACATTGAGTTTAGTACATTAAGACGTGACTTTAAAAAACTGCAAGCACAAAAGTACAACCTATACATGCAAGACGTGGAGGCGTCACTTCGCTCGTCCCTAAACGTTTCTGGAGCTACATCCATTCAAAATCTAGATCTAGACGAATTCCGTTAGACATGAGGTACAAGACACAACAGCGGCTAATGTATCTGATTGTTGTGAAATGTTCTCAGACTTTTTCAAATCTTCATTTCAACCGAACGACGTGATACCGACAACGAACTTCCACACTTTAACGATAACTCTAAGGCATCAGACTACATAAGTAACTTTTTCTATATCAAAGCAAGATATCACTAAAAAATTAAAGAGCCTTGTAACAGGCAAATCGCCAGGGACCCGACAACATCCCAGTGTTTATTATCAAAGCGTGTGCCGACGTGTTAGCCGTGCCACTGCACCTACTCTACAAACCGCATGCTGCAAGAGGGGCGTATCCAGCAGTGGAAGCACGCGTACGTCACTCCAGTCCACAAGGGTGGAGACAAGACAGCTATTACCAACTACAGGCCGATATCACTACTATCAATATTTTCGAAGGTTTTTGAGAAATTTGTGTATGCTCATCTACTTAGTCATGTACAGCACAGCATTCCCCCATCACAGCACGGGTTTATGCCCAAGAGATCCACAACGTCTAAGCCTGCCGTATTTACTAATGCAATTGCTGAGAATATTAACAACTCTGTACAAGTAGATGCAATATACACTGACTTTTCAAAGGCTTTCGACTGCGTCAATCACCAACTATTAATTTTTAAACTACAAAAGCTTGGGGTATCTGGTCAAATGATAAATTACTAACTAGCTACTTACATAATAGAAAGCAATCTGTCGTGTTGGGGGGCACCTCTTCTAAACCTCAAAGCGTAACCTCTGGGGTCCCCCAAGGTTCAATATTAGGACCCCTGTTTTTCGACGTGTTTTTATGTGATATTACGTCATGCCTCAGGTTTGTTTTCATTATTATGTACGCTGACGACGCAAAATTATTCTACCCCATAAAATGTCTGCAAGATTGCCTTAAATTACAACAAGACTTTGAACGGTTTAACAGCTGGTGCGATGCCTGGAAAATGTATTTAAATTTGCAAAATGCTTAACAATAACATTCTCAAACAAAAAAAATATAATACAGTCTACTTACAATATTGGTGTAATTACATTGAAAAGGGTGGACAATGTGAAAGACTTGGGTGGTCACTATCTCCTCGGACCTGTCATTCGATAGACACTACACAACTATGCTAGGTAAAGCATTTCGATTGCTAGGTTTCCTAAGGCGATCGTGCCCCCGAGAATTCTCTCTTCACACCATTCGTTGTTTGTACCTCGCTCTTGTAAGGCCGATTGTAGATATGGCAGTGTTGATCTGGTCTCCTTACCATGTAACCAAAATTCAAAGTGTAGAGAGGCTGCAACAACGGTTAATAAAGTGGTTCTGTACTAGACAAGGTGTGACTATCACAGGAAAGATTACCCAAACCACTGTAAAAAACAATAAGTTGCAGTCACTAAAATCCAGACGGTTGACTTCGGATATTATATTTCTTCAAAGGCTAGTGAGAAACGAAATAGACTGTCCTGATTTGCTAGAGTTGATTTCTTTCAATACCCCTAGTAGGCGTTCACGCCACACTAACCTCTTCTACACATCAAAATCTAGAATAGATCTACACAAAAACTCTGTGGTTATCCGTGTTCAGAACAGTTATAACAAGGTATCCAAATCTCATAATGGAATTAACCTGGACTTATTTGCTGACACCATTGCACAAACCAAGAAAAAGTGCTTTCAAACTTTGTAAATAAATTGTTTATCTGCATGCATGCATCTGCAATGTAAACTGTTCATACTTAAACACTGTAAACAAATTGCAAACAAACATAAAACCGCTCACCCACACACTATAACAACAAACATTACTGATACAATATAATGCACTGTAAATACCGCTAAAATTAAGTTATCTTACTTTACTTACTACTAAGATGTCCTGTATTACAGTATAATATCTCATCATTGTTAATCGCTAGTGTACATTACTCTTTATCAAATCCATGTATCTCTGGAACTTTGTTCTGTTATGGATAAATAAATAAACAAACAAACAAACAAACAAACAAACAAACAAACAAACAAACAAACAAACAAACAAACAAACAAACAAACAAACAAACATATCTCCATGTTGTGTCGTAGGCTTTTTCAATGTCAAACTTCTTCTCCTGCAGATCCTGGCTATACAACACGCTTTGTACCTGGCCAGTGAATACTTTTAATAAAATATCTTATTGGATGAGCGAAGCGAAAACTTAATTCACTTACCCTGAGTTAAATAACCTGGATGATTTTTTCGTCTGTTTGTTTGTTCTCTACCGGGCAAACGGCTGTGCGATCTTGAAGAAAATTAAAGGGGACCCACCATATCTCGAAAATTAGATCTACCGAGTTTTTGGGAACAATCGAAGAAATCATTTACATAAAATTGTCATACCTAACGACTATTTTCAATTTTTACTGCGATATTTTCATGAAATTTGGTAAGCGACCGGGCAAATGGCTACTCCGATCTAGATGAAACTTTTAGGAACGTTCAAAATCACTATACTTAGATATGATATGATTTTATGGACAATCGAAGAAATATTTCTCAAAAAATCTTACTTTTAGGACATCGATAAGTATCCATTAAAGCTTATCCATTAACGCGACTGGAAAAGGCGTACGCTTAGCGACCTAGTTTATAACTTATTATAACCATCATTAATAACACTCAAGGGTGAGGTAATATTTAAAGTAGAGAGTGAAGAAACGTTGTAGTAAACGACGACGACGTGAGAAACTAGGGCGCTTCAACCGGTTAGGTCATATTGCGCCGCCTGTGAATGAAAGTAAATGAGAAGAGTTAATGCAGGTATGTTTGATGATTAGATTGTTTTCTAAGTGTATAAATAACAAAATAAAATGATGATGAAAGTATTAGCAAAATAAAAGTTATGTATGTGAAGGAATATAAAGAAAATAAAGAAATGTGTATGATGTGAATTAAATTTTGTTAAATAGATTACTATGGATGAGAAATTTAGAAAGTTTGTCGCCGTTTTCATATGATAGAAGTTCCTCATATGATTGGGAGAGATCAAATTGCATGCGCAAGGCATCATATTTGGTACATTCTGCTAGCATATGATGTACGGTTAAAGGTACATCACATGTGTCACATATGGGAATAACCTTTTCTCTGGTTAAGAGATAGAAATTTAGAAAGTTTGTCTTCGTTATCATATGATAGAGGTTCTTCATATGATTGGGAGGGATCAAATTGCGTGCGCAAGGCATCATATTTGATACATTCTGCTAGCATATGATGTACGGTTAAAGGTACATCACATGTGTCACATATGGGAATAACCTTTTCTCTGGTTAAGAGATAAAAATTTAGAAAGTTGTCACCGTTTTAATATGATAGAAGTTCTTCATATGATTGAGAGAGATCAAATTGTGTGCGCAAGGCATCATATTTGGTACATTCTGCTAGCATATAATGTACGGTTAAAGGTACATCACATGTGTCACATATGGGAATAACCTATTCTCTTGTTAAGAGATAAAAATTTAGAAAGTTTGTCGCCGTTTTAATAGGACAGAAATTCTTCATATGATTGGGAGAGATCAAATTGCGTGCGCAAGGCATCATATTTGGTACATTCTGCTAGCATAGGATGCACGATTAAAGGTACATCACATGTGTCACATATGGGAATAACCTTTTATCTTGTTAAGAGATAAAAATTTAGAAAGTTTGTCGCCGTTTTAATATGATAGAAGTTCTTCATATGATTGGGAGAGATCAAATTGCGTGCGCAAGGCATCATATTTGATACATTCTGCTAGCATATGATGCACGGTTAAAGGTACATCACATGTGTCACATATGGGAACTACCTTTCTCTTGTTTAGAGATAAAAATTTAGAAAGTTTGTCGCCGTTTTAATATGATAGAGGTTCCTCATATGATTGGGAGAGATTAAATTGCGTGCGCAAGGCATCATATTGGTACATTCTGCTAGCATATGATGTACGGTTAAAGGTACATCACATGTGTCACATATGGGAATAACCTTTTCTCTTGTTAAGAGATAGAAATTTAGAAAGTTTTCGCCGTTTTAATATGATAGAGGTTCCTCATATGATTGGGAGAGATTAAATTGCGTGCGCAAGGAATAATATTTGGTACATTCTGCTAGCACAAGAAGAACGGTTAAAGGAAAATAAAAAGTGTCACATATGGGAATAACTTTTTCTCTTGTTAAGAGATAGAAATTTAGAAAGTTTGTCGCCGTTTTCATATGATAGATGCTCTTCATATGATTGGGAGAGATCGAATTGCGTGCGCAAGGCATCATATTTTGATACATTCTGCTAGTATATGATGTACGGTTAAAGGTACATCACATGTGTCACATATGGGAATAACCTTTTCTCTTGTTAAGAGATAAAAATTTAGAAAGTTTGTCGCCGTTTTAATATGATAGAGGTTCCTCATATGATTGGGAGAGATTAAATTGCGTGCGCAAGGCATCATATTTGGTACATTCGGCTAGCACATGATGCACGGTTAAAGGTTCATCACATGTGTCACATATGGGAATAACCTTTTCTCTTGTTAAGAGATAGAAATTTAGAAAGTTTGTCGCCGTTATCATATGATAGAGGTTCTTCATATGATTGGGAGGGATCAAATTGCGTGCGCAAGGCATCATATTGATACATTCTGCTAGCATATGATGCACGGTTAAAGGTACATCACATGTGTCACATATGGGAATAACCTTTTCTCTGGTTAAGAGATAGAAATTTAGAAAGTTTGTCTTCGTTATCATATGATAGAGGCTCTTCATATGATGGAAAGAGTCAAATTGCGTGCGTAGGATCATATTTGGTACATATGTAGCATATGACTTCGTTAGGATAATTGTAAGTTGCAATTTTCTCTTGTAAGAGGTAAATTAGAAGTTGGGAAGAACTTTTATGTGAAGAGATTCATATTTGGGAAGTTGCATTATATGCAGGAAGTCATCATTTGATCATTGATACATATGTGCAAGGTATAAGTAGACATTTGCAATATGTGCAATTAACTTCTATTAAGATAAATTTGGAAATTTTTCCCGTTTTAAGATAAATTCTTAATATTGCGAGATCAAATGGTGCAAGTCATATTGGTAACAATTCGCTGCAAGATCAAGTTAAATTTTACTGTAATGATAATTTCTTTATATAGAATAAAAAATTTAGAAAGTTTGAAGTTGTCGCAGTTTATAGAAAGTTCTCATATGATTGAGAGATCAAATTGCGCAAGGCAATATTTTACATTTGCTAGATAGATACGGAAAGTGACTCCATGTGTACATAGGGAATAACCTTTTCTGAGAGATATGTTAAGATAAAATTTGACAGTTTGTAGCCGTTCTATATGGATAGAAGTCAATATGGAGGATCAAATTTGATCTGTACATATTTGTAAGTTTTAAGATTAATATGCACGTAAAGATAACATTTGTACAATTGGAATTTTTCTTGTTAGAATAAATAAAAGTTTCGCCGTTTTAATGAATAAAGTTTCATATATTGGGAGATCAAATTGGTAAGATATATTTGATACATTTCTAGATAATTCACGTTTAAAGTAACAAATGTGTCAAATATGGAATAATTCTCTCTATGATAGAAGGTTAAAATTGCGTCGTTTCAAAGGAATAAGTTTTCATTGTATGTAGAATCAAATTCGTGGCAAGCATCATATGTAAATTCTCAGCATATGATGAGGATAAATGACATCATGTCGTTCAATATATAACCTTTCTTGTGTTAAGAGATAATTATGGCAAATCGTTTAGTATTAGTTAATAGATAGGGAAGATCAAATTGCGCGCAAGGATCACATTGATAATTCTGCTAGATTAAGATGTAAGGTTTAAAGGTATCATGTTTAATATGGAAACTTTTCTCTTGTAAGAGATAAATTTAGAAGTATTTCGCCTTTATAGATAGAATTAAGATTATTGGGGAACAATTCAATTGATACAGTCTCATATGTTGGAAAAAAAAGTGTCTGCTTATATATGTGATGTTCTGTTGATTAGGTAACACATGTGTCATATGGGAATAACTTTTCTCTTTTAAGAGATAAAAATTTAAAAGTTTCGCGTTTTAATATGTAGAAGTTTCTTATGATTGGAGAGATAAATTGCGTGCGCAGATCATATTTGGTACATTCTTCACTAGATGGTACGGTTAAAGGTACTCACATGTGTCAATAGGGAATAACCTTTTCTCTTTAGAGATAAAATTTAAAAGTTTGTCGCCGTTTTAATATAGAAGTTTTCATATGATTGGAGAGATAAAATTGCGTGCGTAAGGCATCATATTTGGTACATTCTGCTAAAATTGCGGTTAAAGGCATCAATGTGTACATATGGAATAACCTTTCTCTTGTTAGAGATAAAAATTTAGAAAGTTTGTCGCCGTTTTAATATGATAGAAGTTCTTCATATGATTGGGAGAGATCAAATTGCGTGCGCAAGGCATCATATTTGGTACATTCTGCTAGCATATGATGCACGGTTAAAGATACATCACATGTGTCACATATGGGAATAACTTTTTCTCTTGTTAAGAGATAGAAATTTAGAAAGTTTGTCGCCGTTATCATAAGATAGAGGTTCCTCATATGATTGGGAGAGATCAAATTGCATGCGCAAGGCATCATATTTAATACATTCTGCTAGCATATGATATATGAGGTGTCGTCAATGGAAGAGGACAAGGTCCCAGACGACGATTGCCAGAGCTCGCCTCTATTTTCGGGGAGTAAAATACTCCCTTTTTACTAGCTGATGTTGGCGAGGTGGACTTTTTCTCTTGAATTGCCTTTTACGATAAGCAGAGCCATGCTCTGGGCCAATTCTACTCCGGGCTCAGATGGGCTATAGGCGAGTATATGGCGTACCTAGAAAGAATTACATATTCCTCGAGCAGTAATCCCCAAACAAATTCAGGGTATCTGAAGGCCCACATTTACATCTGCACCTTACACCTACTACACCTGCATGTAGTCTTAGTAAAAATGAAAAAAATCCAATGTTAAATCAAAGAACATAACAACTAACCAATATGCACCAGTCAACACTTACAAATGTAATAGCAAACGATCTTAAAACAACTTTTGGGGGATGTGCGCCCTGGACCCGCATTGTGTAAGGAGGTTCCTAGGAGAAATGGAAAGGAGGTGTCCATGATGGTCAGAACCAGCTGGTTTTGGGGATTTGCACGTCGTGGTAGTCTTTGTCTTTTTGTCGTCGTTCGGAGTGTCATCGTCGTCATGGTGGTAGTCAAGTGAAGGGGAAGGTGTTTTCATTTTCGGTTTATTTGGATTAAGGACGCGTCAACCGTTAGGTCATAATGCACCAGTCTAGCCTAGGGGATATGGGGAGGAAAAGCCCATGCTGGTCAGAACCAGCCACGGGTAAGGGGAGGAAGCGGGGGTTCTCACGTCGCGGTCGTCATCGTCTTTGTCATCGTTCGTTGTGTCATTGTCATCGTCGTCGGGGAGGACGTCAAGGGAAGGGGAAAATGTCCCCGACGACGATTGCCAGAGCTCGCCTCTAGTTTCGAAGAGTTTAATATTCCGCTCTTACTAGCTGATGTTTGCGAGGTGGACTTTTTCTCTTGAATCGCCTTTTACGATTAGCAGAGCAATGCTCTGGGCCAATTCTACCCCGGGCCCAGACGGGGAACATTAAAGGAGAGCAAATTGCTTGCACTACAGGCATAATATTAAGTACAATTAACCAATAAAATATAAATGAAACTTTACACAGATGTACGTGCTGGTCAGAACTAGCCACAAACAGGTATAGACCGAGACCCAGTGACAGTTTCTATTGCCTTTTAAGGTACATATGTTTTGACCTTTGGAGTAGAAGCGGAAATTCAAGTCATTTTCAAAAATGACCGTCTTACGAGTCAAAGCGGGGGCATTTACCCGTCAGACGCCCCCAAAGTGGGCCCCAAAAAGGGTCAAATCTGCCCATATTAAGTATTCATGATTAAAACATACGAAACTTTAAAAAGAAGTTAACCCAAAAAAGAATATTGCTCGTACAAGGGGCTGCGTTGGGCTGTTGACCCGTCAGACGCCCCAAAAGTGGGCCCCAAAAAAAGTCAACTCTGCCCTCATCTAGGTGCCCGTTAGGGCGCCGCAGCCAAGCCGCGGTGCGCTACACACTCAAGCACCTTATACACCAAGCAGAGTTGGGGTGATTTCGAGGTGTTACCCAGCCGTCATGTAACGTGATGTGAACTTGAAAACTATCACAATCGAGGGGATTTAGGTACCTGACAACACATGCCAAATTTTATTGGGGTACGATTATTCCTTCTTGGTGAAAAAATGGCTTGAAACATGCTCAAAATCACTTTAAGGATGTTAGCTACTGCTACTGCCTACTACTGCCTACTACTGCTAACATCTAATACGTCGGCCCGCGATTCTGACCAGACGGGTGGGACTACAATGTTCATATTTTGCATGGACATTAAGGTTATATAAATATAGTCTCTTTTGAAAAAAAAAAGTTGAAAAAGTTTGTTGGAAGGCTTCCAAATAAAGGTTTTAAAATAAGCCTTAAACACTTGGCATACAATCAACAAGTAACCATAGTTACTTGACACTTGTTGACGGTATAAGCAGAGTTATTCGGGAAAGTGCGATACGTAAACAAATAGCGGACATTTAAAATTTTCTTCTTTGTGTGGAACGAGAAAAGGTGTCATTATACTCTCATAAAACAAATCAGAAACCGTCCCTGGCCTAGGCCCAGATGTGGAAAATTATTTATAATGCAAAAGTGTAGGTCTAAAGTTCCATTTGGCTATAGGACTAGTAAAATTCATACTTACATTACATGTTTGACAAGCCTAGCCAACCCTATGCCAGCACAACATTGTTTTGATATGAACTTGCTCAACTGTTTGTTTACATAATTGCAACAATCAATCATTTCATACAACTTGTCTTTCGATTGGCCCGCGTTTATGAAGGCACTGCCATCTAGAATAAATATAGAACTTTTTCGAGCTCTTTGCTATACGCAAATCTTTTTAAAGTGTTTGGATTTCGTGATACTCTTTCAACCATATACATCCTATATAATTGGCTAGACCAGCAGTCGGTGGTCCACTTCCGGTACAATTAGAAGCCATCTTAAAATGACAGTTTACATGTTAATCAAATGGGAGCGATTTGTGGCCAAATAGTTCTCAAGATTGCCGCCAGGTTGACAGGTAAGCATACTAGCCTTTAACACCAAATGATTACTAAATTCCCTTATGCAATCACTTCGTATTGTTTCTTTTGTTTAATACCATGCTGCACAAGCTAAAACCAAATCAAACAATCCAGTAAAATACTTTATTGCATTAAAAAAGCATAAATTAAAACACCAAATCGCCATCTTGAAATGGGCCGGTTGAGTCTTCAATTTGCTACGCTCGCGCCTGTGCGGAGGTATAGGAGACTGCTAATCTAGCCTACTATAGGGGTTTAATTAATATCAATGCTTTCAACTCACAACCCATGACGTTTTCCACGATACCGTTCAAGAATACCAATTCCTTCGAAAACGAAAACGACTTCGTTTTCAAATTGCGTTTTCAACTCATCTCCCACGAACTCAAGAATTGGGGTCCAGTCCTTATACCGTCGTTATACCATGGTTATACCACCTATACCCAGGATGTACATGAATCCGGGTCTAGATATTTTACATCCTATATTGTTACTGCTAATACCATAGAATTTTAAATCAACTTTGATAAAAATATTATATTTTAGCAAATAATTTTGTAATGGAACTTGAAAAAGTAATGAGATCACACACATAACAAAAACTTGTAGAAATACAGCCAAACCTTACACACTCAAAAGGAATGAGATCTAAAAAAGGGCCAAGCTCATCTACCCTTCCACATAAACGTACAGTGTCCCATAACAGCATCCTCGAAAAGCTTGGCAAAATAGAATTTGCATGTTATTACGTTTAAATTAATTAGAAAAAAAGAACTTGGATAAACTATTACGTTAAATTAATAATCGCAAATTCTATTTTGCCAAGCTTTTCGAGGATGCTGTTATGGGACACTGTACGTTTATGTGGAAGGGTAGATGAGCTTGGCCCTTTTTTAGATCTCATTCCTTTTGAGTGTGTAAGGTTTGGCTGTATTTCTACAAGTTTTTGTTATGTGTGTGTATCTATGTCTTTAACTTCTGTTTCGGTGTAAACACGAAAGTCATGGACACTTGATCTTCAAGATAGGCAATACTCGTGGCTTAAACAACAATACCTTGGTTTAAAAAAAAAAATTGGTTTTAGGACGCGTCAACCGTTAGGTCATAATGCACCACTTTAACCTGGGGGGGGGGGAGGAAAGGCCCATGCTGCTCAGAACCAGCCACGGGTAAGAGAAGGAAGGGGTGTTTCTCACGCCGCGGTCTTCATCGCCCTTGCCATCGTTCGTTGTGTCATTGTCATCGTCGCCGGGGAGGTCGTGAAGGGAAGGGGGCAGGGTCCCCGACGACGATTGCCAGAGCTCGCCTCTGGATTCGGGGAGTAATCAGCTCTTACTAGCTGATGTTTGCGAAGTGGACTTCTTCTCTTGAATCGCATTTTACGATTAGCAGAGCCACGCTCTGGGCTTATTCTATACCCCGGGCCCAGACGGAGGAAAATTTTAAAAAGGGCTGTGACGACGACGTGAGAAACTAGGGCGCGTCAAACGGTTGGGTCATATTGCGTCGCCTGTGATATTTGAAGTTGATGAGATGAGTTAATGGTGTTTGATGATTTGATTGTTTTCCAAATGTAATAAAATAAAATAATGTGATGATAGTATAGAAAAACAAAAGTTATTTTTGTAAATTGAAATAAATAAATTAAAGAAATATGAACTATGAAAATAAAATCTTGTTAAATAGATTACTTCACATGAGAAATTTAGAAAGTTTGTTCCGTTATCATATTATGATTGAAGTTCTTCATATGAATAAGAGAGATCAAATTGCGTGCGCACGGCATCTTATTTGGTACATTTTTCCTAGCATATGATGTACGTATAAAGGTACATCACATCTGTCACATCTGGGAACAAATTTTCTCTGGTTTAGAGTTTAGAGAAATCCGTGAGACAGCCTTGAAACACACGTACACCGTTGGTTAGAGCAGACGAGGGTTCGAAAGCTAGTGTAACAGCTTCGTTCTCCTCTACGTCTGCTCGGCATTCTGGGTGAAGTGGAAAAAAACATATATGACTGTCAAGGTTACACCGTCCTTTCGGATGGAACGTAAAGCGTAAGTCCCCTTGGTACTTATCGAAAGGAGTGGGCCACATGCTGGTACTAAGGTTCCCCTTCTTCTTTCTGTTCAAACCTTATCCTCATCTATCACCACTCATTGTCTTTAAAAACCTTTGTGTATGAATATGAGACGTAAGGCTGCCAGCTTCCTTGAAATTACAAAGACGATAAGAGAACCTAGGGCGCTTCAACAGTTTTAATAATGTTGCGCCGCCTCTTATATTGAAAGCTAATGAAATGAGTAATGTTATTTGATGATTATATTGTTTTCTATTTTATAATAAGAAATGAAAATGATGTCGATGATAGTAATAGCATATTTATTTGGATAAAGGTGCGTCAACCTTTATGACAAATGTGCTCCATACCAGAAATATTAGGAGGAGGGGCCTATTATGGTCAAACGATTTTGGCTTTATTTTGGATTAAGGACGCGTAACCGTTAGGTCATAATGCACAACTCGAGCATGGAGGATATGGAGGAGGGGACATGCTGGTCAGAAGGCATGGGTAGGGGAGGAAGGGGGTTCTCACGTAGC
>JAMZAV010012122.1:0-18114 GCA_024449915.1 Sweltsa coloradensis
ATACATCTGCCCAAACAAGTGGAAAAAGTATGCATACACATAACAGTCATAGGTTAGAAACTCGTGAACAAAGATCTCCAAGTTCAAACATCAAAAGATTCACAAGGTCTCATCTGCCTGCCCAAACAAGTAGCATAAACACGCTTGGCTATATGAAAACCAACGTACCAAGTTAGCCTAATTACATAACAATAATATACAGTTAGGTTAAGTTTAATCTTATTAGACGCCCCTCAAACACAGTTCAGGTAAATTACTCCACAAAGTTATTCGGCACTCTCAAAGCCGTGGCCGTGGATAACCACGTAAAACTTCAGTAGTTCTTGTACACAACAGATCGGGCTCACTTGCCGGCCTACGCGAGGGTATGAACAAGTTCTTCACGAAAGTTTGTACAGTGAGTTACTTACAGTTCGTCCGGTAAATATTTAACACGTTACCAGAAGTCCTTACAGAATCGGTTGCCCAAAGCACCAATCTCGATCCGGCTGGAAGAGGTCGCGGGAGTGATGGGTACACGGTGCACTGTCATATCGTCCAGGGTCTCCACAAGGTCCCACTTGGTTGCGAAACTAATTAAAGACTCCAACGTCCAAACGTTCTAGTCGAGGGGTATGGATTCGCACGCGCGACACGGTTCCACACTTCCCAAAAAGTTTCAGGTCTCACAGATAGAGGCTCAACCACTAACAATGTTTTAAGAATCAAATAACATGGCCTATCCTGCATACAGCAGTCGACACGGAGATCCACCCTAGACAACAGCCTGACCAACAGTGACTCGCATACATTCACAGTGTCCTCCCTTTACCAGCAAAACCGCATTGATGACTCCACTAGGTACTATAGATAACAGTATTATTATAGTATGACTATGAAAATAAACAGTACAGAATACACACAGAACACAGTCAAGTTACATGTTCAAAGGTCAGAGAAGTTGATATGAGATGGTTCATGGGCGAGGATGAGAAGGAGAGAGAGAGAGAGAGAGAGAGAGAGAGAGAGAGAGAGAGAGAGGGGCCAGAGATAAGGTAAACTGGTCTGGGTAGGTGTGCATCTGTGGCTTGCGCGCGTGGGCAGGTAATTGCTGTTGATTGTGATGAAAAGTGATTCATGGACTCTTACATGAGAAATAATTTTCCGATTGCGCTAAAAAACGTAGCAGTTCTAAGTTCAGAGATTTCGAAGGCCTCCAGAAAATTTCATCGCAATTGCGGAGTATCGGTTCAGCCGGAATTGTGTTAACAAACACAAAAATACAGAAGAAAGAAAACATTCCGGATTTTTTTCTCAGTGTAGCGAAATGGAATCATCGCTTTGCTCATCCAATTAAAAATTAGCAGCAAAAAAGTCATTAAAAATGCAAACCTGGGCTCCTTAAAGGCTATACGTAGGCTACTCATCGAAGGGTTTTGTAGATCTTGTGAATTGATGTCTTGAGATTTATCAGAGTTAATTTTCATCATGTTTAATGTACACCAACGCTCTATTAACTAGGGAAGTTTCATCATGTTTAATGTACACCAACGCTCTATTAACTAGGGAAGTTTCATCATGTTTAATGTACACCAACGCTCTATTAACTAGGGAAGACGACGGGTACCCGGTACCCACCCGACTTTGGGTACGGGTACGTGTTTCCACAACCCGTTTCCCTGTAAAACCCGGTTCCTGAACTGAGGTGTCACATTGAAGGCGGAAGGCTAATGTAACATGCGCTTACTCATATTTTTTTGTGCTTGGCGTGATTTTTTCTTTCAAATTGTAATGTCCTTCGTTCATGCCGCCGACTTGTGGCAGTGTGCCGAGTATTCCCCCCTCCCCCCACCCCCATCCTGCCTAACACCCATGGTAATACCTGAAACTAAGCACGTAAGAATAGAGATACTGCAGAGACTGGCATTTCTTTATCTTGTTACAATTATCTAAGCGCCAGCATTATCGCTTTAGCCCCACCTCACTACCTCGCCCTGCGCCAACGCATCGTGACCTTGACTAGACTGTGAAAAGATATAAAGCAGATGCAAGGAACAGTGAGTGTTATCTTAATGGCCCGCTGCTGTTCCTCTTTCGTGATTAAAAAATACTACTTCATTGGCACGTCATTGTCAATAGAACAGCATTACGTATGAGATATTACGATAATTATGAGCACGTTTCTTCGCAGTTCATTAGACACCCCACACGATTTTTTTGTGTCACTACCCAAATAACCCGCAGGTAATGTGGATGGGTACCCGGGTCGTAAAAAAGTCGAGTTTCGTCATCACTACTATCAACACCAAATCCTTTTGCAACTCTATTATATCTTCCTCAGACCCAATTAATCTAAAAATGGTAGTATTGTCAGCATAATAAATCATCTTTGAAGAAACACACTGTGGTAAGTTTAAAAAGTATATTATGAACAAAAGAGGACCTATCACTGAACCCTGTGGCACTCCGGAAGTAATATTAATACGGTGGAAGATGGCTCCATGAAAAATAACAGACTGGGTTCTATGAGAAAGAAATGACCTGACCCATCTGTATTGTAAGTTGTATTGTGCATATAACTTGCTACTAAATACGTAACTTGTACTAGTGTCCTTGCCCACTCGTAGCGGTTATACACCCGAACGCGAGGATCGTGTAGTGAGCACAGTGACCCCCATTCAACTCACCTGGGATCCTCTGGGTAGGCACGATTATACCTTCGCTGTTTAATTCAAATTCAGTCTCGAAATCATCTTGAGAAATCTTAGCCTTCTTCTGACCGCCATACCTAAAAACACAAAATACTTATTAAGACAACTTGAGAGCGATCAACGCCACGCTCTGCATTAATTATTATAAGATGTTTTTGACAGTTTGACTAATCTCAGCTTCACATATTTAGTTCTTTGCAGATTTTCAAACTCATCATCGATTTAATTGTTAATTAATCAAATTTAAAAAAAGAGATAACTTGTGGAGCGATCTACGCCACGCTCCAGGGTGAGTCATGATGTTTTGTCTCCCGAGCACTAGAGTTGGGAGGGAAGCCCCCTTACTGGTTGTGCTGACGGTGTGCCTCAGTTATGATGGTGTTTGAAGTAACCTTGCTGATGATGACAACATGCATGCAGAATTTGCTTCTTGCGTGGCCAGGTTTGGTTATGTGTTGTGAGTTTTGTTTGCATGTAGTTAGCTGATTTTTTGAGTCCCACAAGGACGAAACGCGTCGTGGATTAAGGGAACAACTTTTAATTAGCTGCAGTTGTCATCAGCAGGTGAAACGTTTTGTCGCCCCCAGCCCTTCAGGCTGAGATTTCCCGGATTTATGCTCTCTTTGCTTTCCCAACCTGTCAACCCTTCTTCAATCAATCATATAAAATTATAGATAACTAAGAAAACACTTAATAGACAGAGAATTCAGTCTGCAAAATCGAAGTCTATGCTGTTAATGAGTAGAAGCACAGATAATAGACTACACTACGTAGTGTACTCTATTATCTGTGGTAGAAGCAATTAAAAACGATTTATAAACTAATTCGACCATGCTGAATTCAAAAAACAATGTTGGCAAACCAAAATGGCTCCTTCACCTTCAAAACACAAAATTTTGGAAATCGAGAAATCATTTTTTAAATTTTGTTTTACTATCGTGGAAGCAATTAATATGCTGTTTTAACTAATTCGATCATGCTGAATTCAAAAAACAATGTTGGTGAAACCAAAAATGGCTCCTTCACCTTCAAAACTTCAACTTTTGGAAATTGAGAAATCCTCTTTTGTTTGTTTTACTATCTACAATTATTTTTTTTTAAATGTTTTTATAAAATATGAAGTAAATAATCATGATATCTCTCATCTCATCAAGAATTAAGATCTAAACCAGCCACCTGACATACCCTGACAGTCTCACGCTAAGAGTATTAATACCTTGTCTAAGGTGTTGGTTTGAATTTTAACTTTGTTTGAAATATAGAATTATTCGCATTTTTGTGCATTATACTTGCATTAAGTCTGTGTCATTCTGTTTTATTATAGTTGAATGCGTGAAAAGTAATTCATGTGAGATACCAAGAAGTGAGTTGTAGACAAACAAACCGTTTTAACCCAACACATTACGTGCGCCGATCAATCTGAATCGTCCATTTCTGGAAAGAGTTGCATCAATTAGGTTCACCACAGTAAAGGAATTACATTTATTTAGTTATGTGACTACATTTTAAATAATTTTGAAGAATAGTATTGTATATTATAGTGTAATGTATTAAAAAATCAATAAAACTCTTGGTGCGATTCTGTTAATTTTCACAAACCATTTATAGTGCACGGGTAGTATTGAATTATATTTAAATATTTTATTTTACATTTATTGTAGAATTTACTTTTTGTTATCCTATTTCGATCAGTGTCGGTTGCATGTAAAGGCTCGTTTACAATCACTTAGCAACACGTAAAAACATAACGTAACGTACGGTAATATTATTGTGGTGTTTACAATCACATAACAACACGTTAAAATTAAGCATACATGCCTATGTGTCAAAATTCCTATATTGACTTACCGGAGTATACTTGAGAATGCAACCAATATCGACCCACAAGTTTTGCTCCTTAATAGAATCTTTAAAATCATTTCTCTTCTTATCATAAATAGTAGGACACATTTGCACCAGTTCAATCAATTTACCATCATCCATGGTTCACAATTGTAGGTTATGTGAGTTGTTGTTGTTTACAAACAATCACATAACAACACAACAATGTAAGACTCGGCAACGGGCTGTGATTGGCTAAATTAAGAATAAAATTAACGTAACGTACGGTAAAGTTGAGATTGGGTCAACTTCTTCTTACGTTACGTGCGTTTACGTTACTTGTTATGTGATTGTAAACAACACCACTGTTTCCAATGGTTTCAACTTTCTTACGTTATGTTTTTAACGTATTGCTAAGTGATTGTAAACGAGCCTTAATGCATGTAAATGTAATGTAAAAGATCCAAATTCTTATCATGCCTGCATTGATATTCGAACATCCTCGTTCTAGTTCAAAACACTTGCATGCATCAGTGCATGGCATCCCTGTTTTTTTAAACACCCACACCTATTAGTTGAGCAACCAATTTTGTAGCTACAAGAAATAACTTCAGCACATCCAACTGGAATAGCATCCGTGGTCATTAGAATAGGGGTGATATCGCACCCAGTAATGTTCTACACAAATTTGCATGGGTTATATTTTTGGTGTTCCTATTGGGGGAAAATGAGAATAGTATAGCACATACTTGTTGTTAAAAATAACTTATAATGTAATAACAAAATAACCCTCAGCAGTAAAAGTACCTCGGGTTTCTTGATAGTTTTCCATATCATAGTTTGGTAGTGACATCTCTTAATATGCCAATGGAGTGCAGTACTTGTTGGAGTAATACGATATATGCCAATTGTATTATGAAACCCTTTAGATATTGCATTATTTATGCGAGCAAACGCGACTACGTATTTCACATAGTTGACTTTTTCTCTGTCTTTTAAAGCATTCACAAATATCTCTTTTTTATTTGTCTGAAGGTGTCTGTAAATCGCCATTTTTCGACGACTGAGAGATAAGTAAGACAAGGGCTCAAGACGTAACTGTCAGAAAACAACTATGCAGTCATAACACAAGCTCAAACCAGCCTAAAAGAAAAATTGACTATCTATAATGCTGTAAAGTAATTAACAATTATTTGTTTTAAATTGAACATCTACTGATTAGGCCTAAATGAAAAGACTACTCATAAATCTCAAATTACATGCATTATCAATTATCATGAACACGCCCTGGAAAATGTTGAAAGAGGCTGACTTTATGGACTTTGGTTTAGTGTTATCGATACGACGTTACGTGTAAGAAACTCTGGGGGCCTGGAAAGAACACCAATGTTTCTGTTCGATGTTGATTGTTACAATGCACACGACAGTGTTGGTTCCAGCGTTAAGCGCGGCGACTCCGATTCGCGAGGTCCCGGTTTCAAATCCCGTCGAGACCGGCAATCCTGACTGATGGTTTTTTCCGAGGTTTTCCTCAGTCGTTAATGCGAATGCAAGGGATTGAGTCCTCTTAATCAGCCCTCGGACATCCCTTCACAATTGTCATATCCACAACATACCTAGTTAGACACCTGAAGAGGGGCATGAATTGCACCCTGGGCAGGCTTCCCACAAAAATTATTTAATTATGTTACAATGCGGTCAAATTACATGTCTCCAAATAACCTTGAAGCGTAATATGCCACTCTGTCTACTAGCGGCGTAGCTGAGCATTTCCTGTCACCAACACAACACACTACTCCGCGCACTGCTTATATTAGGCCTTACTTTGAAACAATGAGAGTTTGTTCCATGTTTTTAACACAGCACATGATCGTAGGGCTTACAGTATTATGGGACTAAGATGTAAGTGATAACATACCTTTAAATCACGTAGACGTATTGCAGGTATATCAGTATCACATTATTATAGCTGGTTTTTATAACAAGATCCACTGTCAGCAATGAACCCTTCCATAAAAAAAAACACTGCTAATGGCAATGATTATTTACGTTTACGACTGAGTAGAGTGGACCGCGGAGGGAGGCTAGGCGACCAAGGCCGAGAGCCAATCAGCGCCGCGGGTTGATGCTGGCGGCACCCGCAGGGGATTAGCGCGACAGAAATCTAGTTGCGCATTGTCTCAGTAAACAATTAAAAACCGTCGATTGGTATGTTGAAACTGGGCCCGATTTGGCAAGCGTGTTCTACATAGACAAAGACAGATTTTGGTAAAATATTACTATCCCAAATCTTTCCAATCAGGAGATATATTGATGTACAAATTTGGGTACAAAAATTACGCAACAAAAATTGAGATAAAAGTGTAACTAAAGCCCTAGAAACTACACGTAGGCCAAAAGTAAGTTACACTTATTAAACCTAGATATTTATTACGATTTTTGAATTTTTTTCAAATTTTTCGCATGTTTATTTTACGAGCAATTGAATATTTTAATAAGTGGTACCAGATTTGGGTTTTTGGTACCCTTTTGGTACTTCTACTCAAAGTAGATTTTGCCAACATTGATAGGTAGATGAAGAAGTATTGCCTTAAGATAAAAAACCATGTTGGCAGCTTCTACCCCAAAAATGTTGTACGATTGACTTCTAGAAGGCTTTTGGATATAATTGCCCTCTCTATAAGTCCCACCGCGTTGTTGGATGAGCGTAATTGGTGCATTGAGCTGCCATGTGTTATGCGGATTTTCTGTTGTTCTGTGAAAAAATCATTAGGCCTACTTAGTTGAAGATTTTTTAAAATTAAATTAAATTAAATAAAAAATTAGCTTAAATTTTTTTTTTAATTATTCGTTATTTTAAAACAGGAAAAAATCGTAATTGAAATTTTCATAAGAAATAATTATTCGATTGCACACAAATTTTACACGAATATATATTAATTCATAAAATTAACCCCTTAGCTGTTCATGCCGTATATAGTATACGTCCATGCTAAATGGCGTCCGTACTGTGCATGCCGTAAATATACGCGCTGCAACACTTCCCACTTCGTGTGTCTATGCATGCCGTATACAAACGCGGATTTTGCCAGCAGCAGAGGTCTTCATTCTAGTGATTTTTCGTTCTGTTATGTTGGTGGTAGATGATCGAATTTTTGAGGCTATCCTAACGGGAATAGGAGCCTTTTGCTTAATCTGTGCATAGTGGCGTCGCATAGGGTTGTTTATATCCAGAACATGTTTGCTAGTTGAGATTCAGATATATATAGTCGTAAAATTGCGATTTTAATGAGAAATAATTTTCTTTTGTTAACAAACACACAAAAATACAAAAAAGAGAAAAAAAAGAAAGAAATAAGAAAAAAAAACATTCCGGATTTTTTTCTTCAGTGTGGTAGAATGGAATCTTCACTTCGCTCGCTACGCTCATCCAACAATTAACTATCAATCTTATTTGTCAATAAAAAGTATTAGGCCCTCAGCCGGGCCAAACTCACACTAGTTCTCAACCTAAAGAATGCAATCTCCATTCAGTCATTGCATTTTATGTCACTTAGAGATATGGCTACAGCCATGGGATTTGGACCACTGAATGCATCTTGAAATGTAGCCTTCGTAGGCCTACTTCACCTAGATAATACATGTTAGATCAGGTGCCAATATATAATGAAGTAACTAGGAAAACGCTTGAGTCCCGCCGCGTTGTTGGATGAGCGTAATTGGTGCATTGAGCTGCCATGTGTTATGCGGATTTTTTGTTGTTCTGTGAAAAAATCATTACAATGTTGAAGATTTTTAAAAATTAATTTAAATTAAATAAATATTAAATAAACTTTAATTTTTAATTTTTTTAATTAATCGTAATTTAAAAAAAGAAAAAAATTGTAAAATTGCGATTTTCATAAGAAATAATTATTCGATTGCGCTCAAATTTCACACGAATATATTAATTCATAAAATTAAGGTTCTGTGAAAAAATCATTACAATCGGATAAAGCATGTAGGTGTTATAAGTCAAAGAATTGTTTTAAAAAAGGAAAAACCCGTAAAATTTCGATTTTCATGAGAAATAATTTTTCAATTGCGCTAAATTTAACATGAATATCTTAATTCATAAAATTATGGTTCTGTGAAAAAATCATTAAAATCAGATAAAGCATGTAGGTGTAATAAGTCGAAGAAATTAAAAAAAATAAAAATCATAAAATTGCGATTTTCATGAGAAATAATTTTTCGATTGCGCTCAAAAACGTAGCAAATCAAAGTTCAGAGATTTCGAAGGTCTCCAGAAAATTTCATCGCAATTGGAGTATCGGTTTAGCCGGAATCGTGTTAACAAACAGCCAAAAATACAAAAAAAAGAAAGAAAAAAAAAACATTCCAGATTTTTTTCTCCAGTGTAGTGAAATGGAATCTTCGCTTCGCTCGCTACGCTCATCCAATTAAGATATTTTGATGTTAGCCTACTTTTGTTTGGAAATATGATAATTTCTACGGACTGGACATGGTTTTACACGTACAATCAAGTAATATCTTGAAGAATGCCTGGATTGGTGATTTTGCTAGACTGGGTGTGACCCGGTTACTCACCGTACCGTGCCGAGCCAAGCTACGCTGAGCCAAGCCACCAGGCGTGCAGAGCTGAGCCAGGCGAGCCGAGCGTGCGGAGTAGATTTGGACATTTTGCACAGTATTTGAATAATAATATTAAATAGAATATTAGCCTATAGGCTAATTGTTCAAAATGACCAAATCTCGAAATGTCCAATTTGGACATTTTGCACAGTCAGTATTCGAATAATTAGACGAGTGAGCGCAGCGAACGTAGTCTACAACGCAAGTCGAATGGGCCTTCGTCGTGGTTACACGTGCCGCCGAGTTGTTAAGACTATTTTGGTGTAGACCTAGGTCTACAATTTAATAGAGAAAGTAACTCACTTTTTTTGTCCGTGGAAAGGTTGATAATTCCGCTTCATGGTTGAAGCTCCAACTCCTGCACAGAAGAATAAGTATTAAATAATGTGTGTACGTAGCTAGTTGGACCAATGAGTTATTACTTCTTGCTTTCAGTTCAGAAGGCCACAGGTTTGACTCCGTTTCCCCTGAACATAATTAAGTTGCACCTACAGGGTGGTTAACTTGTACAAAAAAAGAAACGGGTGGTCTGATCGGAATGAGCAGATATTTTCAGTACTCGTACTTGTGGTGTTGAGCCTAATTTGGAAAACAAATCCTGGAAATGTACTCTGGGAGGTAGGGGTAATGAGGAACACTTTTTACAAGTTTCGACTTCATTAATTAATATCTTTGGTTGCATGAATCACATAACAATAAAAATTTTACACAATATTCTATGAACTTAGCAAATAATTTATGTTTAACCCATTAACCCCATAAGTCAGCTCGACTTACGGAACTGTTCCGTATTCCACGAGTCTGGCTCAAAAACCAACATACGGAACAGTTCCGTGTCCGTTCCATTCATCTTTGAATTCGCGCCAAACCGGCGTAGTTCAGTCAATCTCACACAGATAGCAGCACTATATAGAGGCTGACTCTTTTACCGACGTGGTTGAATTTTTTCCCCGATAAATTCTCGAACACGGCCACTTCACAGACGACTACAAATAATACGAAGGCCTACAAATTGTCAAGGCGGTGCGCCGTAGCAGAAATAGGCTTCTCAGCTGTTGTTTACTTCGTAAAACTGACATAAAGCTCCTGTATGTTACGAGATGGCGAATCTGAAGGCGATTGTGCTGAATTTCCCATGAGCGTGATAGGCCTATATTGTGAGATTCAGGAAGTGTTGTTGATTAGCTTGCAAATGATGCAAGCGATACCTAATAATGATGTGGACGAAGGCTAGAGTACTTCTAACCAAGATAAAATAAGACGATGACACAAGTAGGGTTAGGCCTAGGGCTGGCGGGAATATAAACTAGAAAAGCAAAGCATATGAACTAAAAACAATAGGCCTAGGCCTTCAATTTTGTGCATTCATGCGATTTCGGCCCGTAGGCAGGGTGCGGCCGGGTGCCATCCCCCGTAATACGGATTTAACTGGTTCCGTATGGGCAAAATAAGCAAATCAACTGATGGCTCAATGGGTTAAATCAAACTGATATAGGCCGGCCTACCTATCTTGATTCACTATTGCGTTTTTTTTTTTTTATGTCTGTGTTGTTCCTCTTTACCCCAGGAGAATGGGGTAAAAGGGAAAAAAGTGTTGCTGAAGTCATACCGTGTACAGCAAAAATATTTGGGGTAATAGGGATCAAACGTATACTTGACTTTATAAGTCTAAAAAAATGGTTGAAATCGAGCAAATATTGGCAAAGTTATAGGCTATCAAACATTGGAAATCTGAATACTCGGAAAATATCTTCCAATTTTGGATTGCCAACATTGAAAAAAAATGCTGTGTGCTGTTTCAAAAGTACAAAACATGTTTTTTTGTTTTCAAATTTTACAATTAGGCTAGGGTCAATGGGGGTAAGTGTGGCATGAAAAAAAAAAGTTTGACTTTGATGGTTAGTTTTTCCTTGGTTAATGTTGACCTAATACTTTCAAATTTGAAATCTAAGAACTTTGTAATGTTTTCAACTAAAGTGTTGAATATAACAAAGGCACTTTGTAAAACAAAGGGAAAATAAAAAAAAGTTACATAAAAAGTGCGCCGCCACACTTGCCCCGCAGTTTGGGGCAAGTGTGGCGGCTTATGAGGCAAGTGTGGCATCACTTTGTTTTATGAAGTAAATCATGCAGGATTTTGCTGGGGTAAATGTGGCATACAGGTTATACCTAGAGCTACTAAAAATAAAATAAAACTAAACTTGTATGATGGTTTTACTGGTTTATTATAAACAAATACAGTCTTAATTACAACTACGCACTTGTCAATTAAAGGTTTTTACTAACATAAAAAGCGTTATAATATAAGTTACACATGAGTAGGGCCTATGACATAAGCTAACAAGAACAATGCATTTTTAGTATTATAACATGAAATTATGCATTGTGCTTTTTTTTCTCTTACATTGGCTCATTTGTATCCACTGGGCCATGGAAAGAGTAGCGTACTCTTGAACCTACACAAGTGATATCTGGTGCGGGTAAAATGCCCAACACCTGGGCAAGATTGATATGATAAATCCTTCTCTACTGGTGCAAAAGTTATTTTGGTGTGGTCTGTAGCACGTAGACCCATTACTTTAAGCTCATCTTCATTATCAAGTCCCGATTGTACAATGCATACATACCGATATTTTGATTCTTTTCGCTTGCCTCCCAGGTATTCGACTAGCACAAATGCCCCATTCACTAACAATTTGGAACTGGGGATATAAGAACAACCGGATCACCTAGCCCTATATCGAACAACTGTTGTCCGATGAAATACTCATTGGAGTGTCTTCATCGTCACTTTCTGATACCTGGACTAGGCATGTCCTACGTCCTATGTCTTTCCTACGCTCAGTTTGTTTAGCTGCGGGCTTACTTTTATTCTTGCTTTTGGAAGCCTTAGGCTTATCTTTGCCCTTCTTCATAACAAGTTCTTTTTTTTAGTTTCAGATTAGCTAAAAAGTCATCTTTTGTAATAACTTCTGCTAAGTCAATGCGACATTTACACTTTTTATCAACTTTTTTTTTTTTTTTTTTTTTGCCTTTTTTGCTTTTTTTTTGCTTGCAAGCATGGGATGAGTTGATACCACTCTTCTTATTCTTCTGTGGCCATCAAGTAATGTCAATACAGCCAACTAAAGTGGAGCTATGTCCACCACCATCTAAATACAATGTTGCCACACTTGCCCCGGTATGTAAAAATACTGAGGTAAGTGTGGCACCTAAATTTGCACCAAGCAAATTTGAAATTTATGGACTTTTTTCCCCCCCCATTATTACATAGGCACATTAACCAATAAGCACAACATGTGGACATAAATTTTAAAAAAAATATTTGCAGAATATAACTAAATATTGCAAAGTCTGCATACAATTGCACTAAGTTAATCCAGAGAAGGTGCTTTTTATTTAAAAATTAAAATTTAGGAATAGTTCATGTGGGAGGCCCCCAATTTTTTTTTAGTATAAAAAAGTCTAGTTACTACTTTAATAAAATAAAAATTTACCAAAACTGCAACCCTGAACACTTATAAGCAGATGCCACACTTACCCCCAAACCACACTTACCCCCATTGACCCTACATAGTTTCTTTTAAAATTACAAATCAAAATGACTCTTAAATAGCACAAAAATAAATTTTTCCCACTTGGGGGAGAAAAAAAATAAAAATTCTTGTTCTTCTTTAAAAATCACGGCAAAGGAGTTGAAACAAAATATTACCAACTACAGAACACATAAATACCCCAACAATGCAATCACCTATTATGTTCCTGTTTACCCCAGCAGTATAACTGTTAATTCTGATGTGATCCCCATTACCTCAAATGTTCCTTTTTACCCCATTTAGGTGTTCCTTTTTACCCCAGAAAACATTGATGCTGGGGTAAAGGGGAACAAGGCTGAGTTCAAGGGGATGCTGAACATTTAAAAAAATAACAAAATCACCATTATGTGGTACCGGTAGGCCTACCTACTTTACGGCAAGGTTTTGAAACCACACTTTGTGGATTTCAAATAGTAGGCTACCGTACACTAAAGAAAAAAATATAAGAGTGATTAAAAGTGTTGGTAATTATGCCGTTTACGGTTTTCCGAGAGAAAAAACATGAAAAAATTTACTTACCATATTCCAGTGTGTGTAATTAATGTTCCTTAATTCATTTTCAGGTAGGCCCTACCGCATTATGGTTTTTAATTTTGTAAACAATGTTTTTCATCTTTTCACTAGGGAAATTGAGCCGTCATTTGTGCGTCCACATGCTACATCGCCATGTTGATTTGGAAAGCGTGATCTCCTCTGACACGTCTCTACCGCTGCGTACGCAGCGTAAAAAGTATTTTTGTTTCAAATCGCGACGTTAAAGGTTAAAAAAGGGTATTTTTGTTTAAAATAGCGACGTTAAAGGTTTGAAGGTTTGTTTTTTGCAAACTCTGGATAGTGAAAAACTAATTAATTTTTTACGTGAACACGGCGTGCTATCCTATGTCGTCATCGTTTGTTGCCGTTTTAGTTACAAAAACAACTTTAAAACCTTTAACGTCGCTATTTTAAACAAAAATAATTTCTTACGTTTGCGTACGCAGCGGAAGAGACGTAGCGGAGGAGATAGCGCTTTCCAAACCAGCATGGCGGTCTACGTACAGTGACAGCACAATTTACACAGGTAAAAAGACGAAAATATTAGTAACAGTGAAAGATGTAATGCGGTAGCTGAAAATGAATTAGGGACTATCAATTACACTACTGTGAAAATTTTGGAAACTTTTATGCATTTTTCTCGGAAAACCGTAATGGGCATAATTACCAAAGTGTTAAACTTGAAGCAAACATTTTTGTTAGGTTGGTACAAAAACAAAATTTACATGTGCCATGATTTAAAAAAATGCTAATTTTGTATTTGCCCTAGGCCTAATGAACCTAAATCAATATAGGCTACCGTACTTAGTAACATTTTTGATTTTTTTTCCAATTCAAATTGGAGAAATAATAGCCCTTGTTCCCCATTATCCATTGTTCCTCATTACCCCTACCCGTACCTCCCCTAATGTTTTAAATTTGATATCCCCTCATAAAATGAATTAAAGATAGCAGGAGAGGTGTAGGTCTAGGCCTAAATGGTACATGGGCCACAGATTTGGGTAGGAACTCATCTTGGCCACAACGGTGAACGGAGTGGAATGACCTTTCTGAGGGGTTAGTGGGGGGAAAAGAATGAAAATAAATCACCCGATTAGGGAAGAGAGAGAATTGGAGATGAGAGTAAAAAGGGCCATGCTCGGAAGGGGAGCGATAGAGATTACGAAGGGAATTTGTGCATTGGTCAATGGACATGAGAGAGAGAGTGAGAGATCTATGGAAGCTGAGGGATGGCTAGAGGAATGGAAGAGGGAAGAAGAAACCTGCCACTGCCCCCGACTAATAGTCATTAGCAGAAGACAAAGATACATACAACATACTACATAGGCCTACATATATTGTGAATGGGTAGGACCTTGGGCCTAGGCCTATAAGCCTAGGCCTACTAATTCCTTCCCGGGCCGTAGAAAAGTCAGGTTTCATTTCATTATATTATCTGTAGGCCTAAAACTAAACTTGAAGTTCAAATCACTGGGTTCTGAAAGACCAAACCAAACTAAGCATAGCTAGCCCTAGCCTAGGCCGGAACTTCTTTGGTTCATGGGCCCCAAAAAAACAGCTCGTTGTTATAGGCCAACCTTTAATGTTTCTCTTTTCAATGTTAAGGACTTTCAACCGAAATGGAGTTTCGCCATAAATAGCAACGTTAAAAAGGTTTTTGTGGGTGGGCCCTAGGCTAGGCCTAGGGCCTACTGGGGCCCTGGGGCCTAGGCCTAATGGTGGGCCCTTTAGTGGGGGCTACAAAACCAAAAAAGCGAAAAAAAAAGTTTTTTTGTGTGCCCATAAACAGAAGAAGTTCTGCTAACCTTTGTGTTAAACACCCCTTTTTTCCCAAAAATTTCAAGGGCAAGGCCTAGCCTAGCCCTAGGCAAACAAGAGTAGCCTGGGCCTTTTGTGTAGGGTATGAAACCCCTCCTAGGCTTGGGTTATTTGGGCCCCTAGGTAGCCCAGGGTCTTTGTCCCTCCCTGGCCTGCCGGATTAAACTTAGGGGCCACACTGGCCCGGGGGGGTATGATTTGAACTTTTTGCCCAGGACAAAATTTAAAGTTTAAGTAGGAGCGGGGGAGGCCCTACGTACCCAATTCGATAAATCAATGATGTTGTTTTATACGTATTTGTATTTGACAGTCGCTAAACATCGGGTGAAACGTGTGGGAAATTGGCTCCCATAACTCCAGCAGGTCGATAAAAATTTCCCGCTGTATTATCGTAGCGGCTGGGTAGGAAAGGACCTTTTTCACAGTAAATAACCCCAAAACGCACAAGTAAAGCGGGAAGCGACTTTAGTGTATTGGAAAGAATGTCCCCAAAAAATAGCATTGGTCTATTTTAAAACGATTGTCTATTGAAAAGAGAAGTATTTTAAAAAATATCATTCACAGTCGTCAACATCTTTTTTTTCAATTTTATAATAATTTGGTAGGGCATTTAACCGAGGGGGTACGACAATTAACAAAACAAAATTTTCCATAGCAGTACGATACCCCCAACTAGGCCCCTTTGGGAAAATCTCGGCAATTGCATTGTAGCAGAGTGGTAGCGCGTCCGAATTCTATGCGAAAGGTCGGCGGTTCAAAATGTTCGTTTGGTCGTTTTTTTTACGGCAGAGGATATTCTTACGGCATACCGTAAGAATTACTAGAAATTATTCTTACGGTATGTGTTTTCATTGGTTGTCTCATCACGTGACTCATCAACAGGCGCGCCGTAAGAATAGTGTATAGTAATTCTTACGGTCTATGCCTAGACTATATGACCATGCACTAGGCAGGCCTAACTATAGAAACTTGACAATAATCACCTTGCTTACAGAAGCAAGTCTTTGGGTCTCGAGATATTTTGCATTCTATTCTTATGCCACGCATACTAAAAACTTACAAAAAGCGCATCTATCAACGCGACTAAAAAAAGCGTTCGCGAAGCGGCGTAGTATTCATTAAGTCCCAATTGAAAACAATGAGCATTCTTTGCTTACAAAAACTACATGTGAAAAAGCTAACAGATTGAATTGCGATCTAGGTTTTCGCCAAACTTAATCTTCCCATTGAAAATCATGATTAAAAACAAACACTATTTTAGACGACGTCTTAGCATTAGGTAATTGATACTTGATTCTGATTTTTTGTATCTGTTATCTGATGTGAAGATTCAGATAATAGATAACAAGAAATATTATCTGAGATAAGATAATAGATACTTTGAAATCATGATATCTAGATAAGATAACACAATGTTATCTAGATGATTATCTAGATAATAGTATCTAGATAACGGCACAACACTGCTTGTGATACATGACATCACGTTGATTTGCACGTAGTATGCAAATTCACCTAACCAATCAAATGCCATTCTCGTTACACTTATACATTATCATATGCAAATATATTAAAATAAAAATGAAAAATTCTCCGGCTGAGGCCTAAATGAGGCTGGCACAGGCTGTGCGGTTACAGTGTTGCGTGATCGTCTAACTGGAACGTTGAAACTAACAAGTTCTAACAGTTCGGGACTGTCAATCTCACACTGTACAGGAGACCGGGGCTGGTTGGCCCACCAGACAGATCTCGATATCTAAAAGGCCGTTGCCGCCAAAATTTGAATTGAACATGCGTGTTCACTACTTGAGATGGCTGTGAAAATTTCAAGACCCTAGTTTTTAAACAGCACTGTGTCTGAGAGCAAAATGAATTTTTGACAGCTGGTTTGTAACTTTTAACCAAGCTACGTATTTCATTATAAACCACTCCGTTTTCAATAATTTATACTAAAGTAAATATTTAATTGTACAATATCCATTAGGGATTGTATATTTAGTATTGAAAACATAATTAAACTGTAGGATCTAATACAAACGCAAACAATATGTATAAATGCGTGATGGGGCTGGTTGGCCCACCCATTCACTTTGCAGGTTAAGTGGAATTTCTGATACAGACCTAGGGAGACCGGGCTGGTTGGCCACGTTATTACATTTAGAATTTTAGGAAGGAATCTAATGAAATAAATGATTTCTTTCTTTCTGTAATCATTTCTTCAATCTGCGTTGCACTTCAAAAAAAATCCTTCAACATTTTAAAATATACAATAAACAACAAAAATAACTATTCTTATGTACTGGGCCAACCAGCCCCATGTACTGGGCCAACCAGCCCCATGTACTGGGCCAACCAACCCCCGACACGGGGCAGGTTGGCCAATTCACATTCCAAGTTATTTTTGTTGTTTATTGTATTAAACTAAGTAACTAAAAAATTGAAGTATTTTTTTTAAGTGCAGCAAAGATTGAAGAAATGATTACAGAAAGATATCAATAATTTCTTTAATTAGATTCCTTGCTAAAATTCAAACTGTAAAAACGTGGCCAACTAGCCCCGGTCTCCCCTACAATTTTATGAAGGAACACCAAGTCTGAGGTTGTCCGTCTGTCCACCAGTGGCAACATGTTGTATTCCCTACACAAGTTAGAATAGTCTCTCCTGTGGTAAGTAACAGATGATTAATAAACCATTTAACAAGCCTCTGTTGCAATCTCTCAACATTGTTGATTTTAGTAACGTGGTAAAGTGACCATACCTCGCTACCGTAATCAACAATGGGACAAACCATGGCGAGATAAAGCCGTCTAATGTCTGGGTTGAAAAGTCTCTATTGCATATTCTCTTAACAAATCCCAACATTTTAAGGCTACCCATCTTTCTTTGTATGCTTGTATAACTTGTGGCATCAACAACTGTTGACGAAAATCTTCTCAAAACTTAAATCACTTTTTAACATTTACTGGTAGATGATCAGGGTAAAGGGACAAATTATCACAAAAAAAAATTTTCCCAAAAAA
>JAMZAV010012123.1:0-18871 GCA_024449915.1 Sweltsa coloradensis
TAGCCTAACATCTCAGCGTCCATTACATTATCCGAGTACGAGGTGCCTGTTAGTTAGCAGTTTCGAGTTGAGGCATCTCCGACTGAAGTAGCTGACTGATTTAATCAATTCAAGTTCATCACAGAACGCCTGGAGGGTCAGACGAGGCAAGTTTAACAAAGACTTGGTTATTAATTAAGTTCGCCAAAACAAACAACGCTTTCAATGGGGATAATTTGCAGCGTGTTCAACACCAGTTAATGGGGCTTTTGAAGTGAGGGGTGGCTCAACGCTAATGTACGAGACGATGTTGCTAGGTGGAGGATTCCTCCGTATGCCGATACATCCGACTGTAGAGCTAACAACGTGATGTTATATATAGCTGTTGTGTGAAACTCTTCTTGAATAATATGACATCATCTGCACAAATATAAGCTTTTCTCAAATAACAATTAAATAAGGATTCTTATTTCAAGTTAATTATAATTTGTTGTATATAAACACCACAGGAGGCTCCAATTTTAATGCGCTTTAAAGTGACATTTCTGAAAAATACTTAAACGTCACCAGAAACATGTTGTTTTAATTTCATTTAGTTCAAACTCTTCTCTTTAACTTGGCAAGTGAGAGTGATACAATGATATCGTAAAGTAATTCACACTCCTGCAAACATAACACGCTCTAAAATCACTTGGTTGAATATCTCCGTAGAGGATACTCTTAAAGTTAGTTTCTTGTAAACTTATTTCAATCCCCTCAGAACAAAATCTTGTACATATAAAAATTTTCCATTTATTCTTTTAAACGTCAAAACCATCTTCATAATCTACTTGAAGTTTTTATTTTATTTATATAACTTTCGCATTTCCACGTTTCTAATAAATAAACAGAAGTGCACAACAAAACACATTTCTCGTGGTCTATATAAATAGGTTTGGTGTAGATGAAGGAATTCTTTCTTTTCTCAGGATAAACTTCTATTGGCCTACAAATAAAATAACATTCCTTGGTGAAAGTTGAATGATTTCCGTTTGTGTCGGGTGCGAGTGAGAGAGAGAGAGAGAGAGAGAGAGAGAGAGAGAGAGAGAGAGAGAGAGAGAGAGAGATTGGCGTGAAAGTCTAGAGTATCGTCTGAGAGGGAGTTCATCATACCGATGTCACACAAGACTTGCTCGCGGCACGTGACTGTGGTACGAACCCTGGCTACACCACACGACAATCTTTGCGACGAGAAGGATATATTGAGGCCTGGCTGGGAGAGGGTTTTAAACCCAGCTTCTAGGAGAGTGTCTCTAGTATCTTCATACATTTATTTATTTAACTTGTCATCATCCACCATGTCACTTATCACCTTTTTCTCCTTGTGTTGTGTACGCCCATTGTCCACTGTGAAATAGTATCTACTCTACTAGAACGTCCGTTGACAATGTATTAAATAAGTAGTAAATGTGTTGTCCCGAGAGCTGTAAGTAACAAGGTCATCGGTACGGAGAGCTGAAGATTCCAGGTTCGAGTCTCAGTCGTCATGCACATTTATACGACAATAACGATAAATCGATGAAATATGTTGAATGAAATATTACGGTAGTTTAAGCCTGAACTACCGAACAAAAATATCGACAAGTAAAAAAACATTTAAAAAAACGTTGCGCGCGCGCATGCTTGCCTAACCTCGTATCGCGAATGGTTGCCAAACTGTCCCCATACATCGAATCAAGGTAAACGATGTCGTGCCCTGGGGTAGGCTCTGTGCCAAAACCGATCGTGTTTTGCTTTCTTTTCCTTCATACTTTATCTTGGATAACCCAGCCTTCCCCGCGCATAGCCGTGACTACGATCCGAGTCGCTAGTTCTGAGTTACAACTAGAGATTTGCTGGGCCTACATTTGTGTGGACTAGTCGATTCCCAACGCGGGCCTATATTCTTTGGATGACGTAATAAAATCAATGGCAATTTAAAATTTTTTTTTTAAAGAACAACGTTTTTCGTGGGAATTTCGGCTGTAGGGTACAGACCCTCTTCAAATGACAAGTAAAAATTGGAAATATATGACTATGGTCTTCTAATAGGTCATAAGCAGTAGTGTTACTGATTTGATGTTTGACGCGTTGCTATTGATGCAGCCTTAAAACGTTCAATGTGAATACGAGTTTGTGTAATTTCTAATGGTGTATAAACGTACCCTTATGATGGCGAATCTATTTTGGTGATTGAACTTTTCGAAAGATTCCAAAATGTTGAAGATTTAATTTATTTTGTAATCTATTAATGGAATAAGAGCTGTGGCAGGACTCTTCTATTTCATGCTTACATAAATACGTAAAATATCACTTATAATATGGTTTAAATTGACTGTGAATATTGTAATATGGTATGATGGGCAAGCCTGTCTCCTCTTAAGCCATCATTAACGTGACTGCCACTAAACTGTCGGCCTTCAGTTCAGCTGCTCGTTACTGCGATCTGGCCGACGACTTTCAAGTGTCACAATAATATGAAGGCAGTGTGACAGTTCTTGTAGTAAGCTACAATTTCGACTAAACGTGATTAATTTGCTTTTTATATATAATAGAAATACAATGGAACAATTGATTGGTTTGGACTCGCTGATGAGTGATATGATTGGTTGTGCAAATACAGCAAATAACGAAGTTAGTAAGGGAGGAGAAATGTTAGGCCTATTCGTTTGTTTTTTTCTGTGATATTTATATCGTTATATCATGGTTATATGTTTCAAAAGCTTGCTTCCAACAAAGCGTTGTTTGATGTTATCGAATGACATCGTATATTTGAAATTCGCCAACAAAGATATTATAAACGTGTAATTTGAAAACAATGTGCCGCAGAGTTTTCAATATTAATATATCTGTTACGTGTTGTGGCTTTTATCAAACCTTCTTTAATTATTATGTTTGAACTTGAAATCGGAAATTCATTAAAAACATAATTATTGCTGGTAAATGTTAAATAATGAGCTCTAAAGAGTTTTCAGAATTGTATTGATCGAATCTAGTTTTTGTCTCCCATTCTATAAGTGACACAAAGCCAAATTGAAAAATCATTAATAATTGGATACTTGAAAGTTTATAAATAATTCTGCATGTTTGAAACTTTAATTCTGTGCTAATAAATAAACATAATTATCTTGAGCAGATTTGTAAAACTCATAATGAATGATACAATTATTTAAACTGTGAGCTCTACAGTATATTTACTTGTGTGATTCCAGAGTCAGGTAATTCAGAGCTACTGGCAGCTAAATAAATAAATACATTTTTGTAGGATGCCCGCTGTAGGGTATACACATCAGATTTAACCGGTGTGACCCTCTTCAGCTGACTAACTAGGTATATTGCGGATATGACAATTGTGGAGGGATGTCCGATGGCTATTTAAGAGGACTCAATCCCTTGCATTCGCATTAACGACTGAAGAAAACCTCGGAAAAACCTTCAGTCAGGATTGCCGGTCTCGACGGGATTTGAATCCGGGACCTCCCGAATCAGAGTCGAGCGCTTAGCGCTCGAGCCAACACTGTCGGTACTGGCAGTTACATCATACACAGTCATAATGCCATATCATACCGTTATCGCAAAAGCATATAATATAAATAATAAAAAATCGTATTGTGTCTACCCACTCAGTCATATAATTGATTTTCAGAGGGGGACATTAAACCAAAGCGATCAAGCCAACCATATGTTGGCCCCGACGCAATCGACGAGTGAGCGACAACGAAATATTGCAATCAGTGGTATGGACAGTGCGAACACCCGCGGACCAACGCGCCAGAATCAACAAGGTCAATTCAGAACAAATTTGAATTTATTATGTGCCTCGTTGCTAGGACGGCTCCAAAATCACCGTTTACTTACTCCTAACCCAAGAGAGTCTTAAGTCCAAATCAGAAGTCTAAAAACTTCTACCTATAGCGGGAATCGAATCCTGGACCTTCTGCATTGGATGCAGAGACGCTAACAACAAGACCAACGAGCTACATTTCAGGCACTAATTGCAGATAAGTTTCTTACAACGTTCGACTAAAAACATTGTCATAGAGCAACAATAAGAATGAGAACAATAAAAAAATGATTTTTTTTTAAATTCTTTTCTTACACTGTTCGGGTTACAAATGTCTAGGCCAGATGTTTTTTTAAATAACACTAGCACGGATTCGTTTTGTTAAAGAAACTTTTGTTTTTGTCGTGTTGTTATTACAGAAGATACAGAATCTCGCACTGAAATCGGCAAGAAAACTACGTCGCTAGTATTTCAAAAGTTTCCCAAAAGAAACGCGTGTACTTGAGCCTCGGCCTGTCCTCACCAGACCCCCTTACGTTCCTAATAACGCAGAACACTGCAACATTCTGTCTGTCTTGTATTTCCACTAGCCGACCAATGTCACACCCTCTTCTCTTCCAGCACGAGTCTGTGCCCTTATCTGTTCACCCCACCCTCCCTAACACCCCGGGCACGTCGCGCGAGTTCTGTACGCCTCTAAATCGAGATGCCGTATTTCCATCGTCAGTGGGAAAATACCCTCCATACCAGTGAGCACATTGTGAAAATGTTACTCTTTAAACAGACGTACAGTGGGATTTTACAAGAATTGGAAGATGTGAAATTGAATTCAAGGAACAAATTGAACGCGTTCAGATTTGGTTGGAAAGGGTATATGCATGCGTGATATTAATAGTATTATTCGTATATAAGCGAGTTTCTTCTCTGATAGATTGAAAGCTTCAAAGTTGGATCTAGAGCATTGTATTATATTATGCAATAAACAAATTCAAATCTTGAATACTGCAAACTTACAATGATACAAAACGAACCCTGACCCGGACTCGAACCCAGGTCACACACTAACTGGACGGGCGTCTTAACCCTGGGGTATGATGAAATGTTTTGATTTTGGTGCATTGCAAATAAAAGTTTTTTTTTAAATAACTTTTTTGTGAAGATAGACCACACAGTTATGGCTGAAACGTAAAATTAATAGATTAATTAATAGATAGTCGACGTGGCGAAATGTCTAGAACAAATAACTCGAATATTAATGATTATATAGTTAATTGTTCCATGCTCACATCTTACCCCTTCCTATTAGTAATACGACCTCACATTTGACATTACTGCAATATTTTCATAAAGCTACAGCTACGCTTTACGGGAATAATTGTGGTGTATGGTATGTTTGAGAAACGTTACTTTTCTCTCCCTGCGTAAAAGAACAGCAGGCCTATATTCAATTCAATTCCAAGAGATATTTTTTATTGCGGGTTTTCTCAAGTTACAGCCTGCATCTTTTCTAAAGAAGAATTTAAGAAAAAAAATATAATTTTCCTCAGAGTTGCTCCTGCATTGAGTCATCCTTACAAAACTCCATAGAACATAATTGCGAGTTAGGATATACCAAGATTGGATTACGCAGGAGACGAGTGTATTCAGAGTAATAAATGGTTTAATGGAAATGGAGATTTACTTTCGAAAAGAAGAGGTAATCCACAGCCGTTTCAAACCCATCCTCAGATTGTATACAAGATTGATATTAAACCTCAGTACATTCTATGGTCCCATAAGCGTCACTTTTCTGTCCGTCCGTCTGTGCGTGTGTATCGTCTCACGATAAAATCTGAACACGACGTCTGATTTACAGGATTGTATTTTGGCCTTGCCCTACAACAAGGATGATATAGAATACTCATGGTGACCTTGGGGGTAAACAAGGTTGAATGCCACCCCAACACCACCATTTAATAATGAATGCAAGAATAAGCGAACATTGAATCTTTGTCTAGCCCGGCACCTCCACCAAAAATATCGACGACCTGCCAATTATTAGATCTTCTTCTTCTTCTTCTTCTTCTTCATTATTATCTTTCTTCTTCTCTTCTTTTGTCTGTCTTCTTCTCTCTACTTCTCTTCTACTTCTTTTTTCTCTTTTTTTTCTTCGCATCTTCTTCGATCAGTTGATTAAGTAGCTTTCCTCTCTCTTCTGGGTACCTGTGCTTGCTTAATCAACACTTGGGCACTAGTCTAACATAATTTTGAATTGAGAATGCACAAATGTTTTTTAATGACGCAAACTATTGAGAACATTGTTCTACGACGAAGTAAAATTGCATAATCTGTGTACTGTGTATTATAAGTTCACACTATAACAGCTTTAAAACAAAACTACACATGTAAGATTGTTCGAAGCCAATTTCGTGCTGTGATATTGCTGCAACTTCGCACTCACAAATGTTTACGCCGTGGCTCTAGCCTGCTCCCAAGGTCAGGATTAGGGTTCGGTTGTTATTTGAACGGGTCTGAGGGGGGTGATTGCTAGAAGCCTGAGGGAGACTTTACGGCTGTGAGTTCACCGAGATTATCTCCGATCCGATGTAATCAACGAACTTTAACGTCCCGGAATAACCACGCGAATATCAAGATCATCTTCACGTGTAACTTTTATTAAGTACACTAGTAATACATTGGTAGTTACAACGTTCGTTTTACCCTCCTTGATTCTGATTATAGGTCAATTAAGAGTTGTCTTCATTCTTAAAAGAAAACTATGACCTCACAATTATTTTTATTTAAATAACTGACTGAATAAAATAGGGTTTTAAACTTTTTGGGCAATACATTAATTTTTAGTGTTCAATACTAGTTAAGTGGAAAATAGTATTTGAGGTGTTTTATATTTAGTGCCCCTTATCTATGTCCTAACAGTTTTGGAAAATAAGACATGGCATATTTGCGTTTTATACAAGCAGACGAAAAATCTTTGCTCTTGAGAGTTATATCAGAAAATCAGTTTAGGAAAGAATTTGTATCGTACGCATTTTAGATAAGTTTGTTTTAAACAACGTAATAAAAACACAGATAAAACTTCAATTTTGCGAAAACATAAAAGGCACATTCATTTTTTGTTCTTCCTAAAATTATTTTACCAGTTTTTTGGCTTTTATTTTATAAGTCCATCATTCATTCAGCCAACTTTTATATTGTTCATCTCATTTATTTCGAAAGATTCCAAGAACATGCGTGCTTCACATGTCACAAGCAGCCTCGAGTAGATGTAAACGAACAATCGTATAGACCTTAGTTTTCACGTTAACAGACGTGCTCACCAAAGTTGTGAGGCCTTACAAACCCGCCTGTGCCTAGGCAGGATTACTCAAGAACAAAGCAAGCGTTCTCCATTGTGTGAATTGGAAATTATAATAGAAATAGAAGGTAATTAAGAATCATTAAAACTCTTTTACTTCCGTCAACTGAAACCTGAAGCTGTACATGAAAGAATTTTACTCAACACTCAAAGGATTTTCATATAAAATGTACAAGTTGATATAGATTTACAAAGCGAGTTTCGTAATAGGAAGTTGGTGTTTGAACTGAGAGAGAGAGAGAGAGAGAGAGAGAGAGAGAGAGAGAGAGAGAGAGAGAGAGAGAAAAGTTTGAGAGTTCTGCTATTTGAGTTCAGTCGTGTTCCATGTAGTAGTTTGTAAACCACTTAACCAAGTTAAATCAATTAACAATTATTAAGGTCATCTCCCTGCTGTTCTCGGCTCGGTCGAAACATTTGCATAGATTTGGTTCTCGGTTGAAGTCGGCGTCGGTGATTGGTTAGGTCTTGTGCACGGCCGGCCGCAATCTTCAGACAGGCGTCGCGACGCACTTATCTAGCACCGGAGTTAGGCCAGTTCGAGTTCCCTCATGTCCCATACAATCCGTAAACACAACAGCTGTCTGTGTATGGAAACCGTAAGGAATGTAGAATCACAATTATATATGTTTTCTCCTTCGCTATATTTTTTGGGGGGCATTTGTGCAAAATCATACAATCTTTAGAAAGCAAAGCTCGAATATTTACCTCACTTTTTAAGTCCATCCGTCTATAAGTGTGTCGCGTCCGAACGAGCGTTTTTTTTCGTTTGTCCTTCAACAAATATGGTATAACCCTGAGAGTCAACCACACCTAATTTTTACAAGCTCGGCACCTCCACCAACAACAATTTGTTTAACGATGTTGCAAAACGTTTTATTTTATATTTGCATTCTTCTTCGACGATTTGTTGTCAAAGTAGCTTCACTCCCTATTTTGGGCACCCCTATACCCGTGCGTGCTCAAAGTAGGTACTGTTCGTGGTAAGTTTTTGGTAAGTATGTAGACATGGATCGTGAGAGTCACGCCTGGCTATGACAAGATATTAGTCTCTTATTCACAGAAACAGTTCCTTCTAAGCGTTTGCGATAAATGCTCGATTGTTGTAATATTGAATATCAGGTTGTAGAACTTTAATCGAGAGCGCCGCATACCATTTAGGAACGCACGTCGCATACATACACTGTACAGTTATTTTTTTATGTAGGATTACAAAAGAGGCAGGTATCATTTTACGCGCACTCAAATTTATCAGCCAATTTTAGTTCATCTATTTGTTATTTAAAAATTGAGTAAAAATGAATTAAAAAGGCATCTACCATAGCACTCTTCATAAATTGACTATAAAAAAATTGTGGAATTTAAAATCTGTCAAGTTGTAAAAAAATTATCTATGATAAATATTAAAAATCTGATGAAAGGAGTCTACAGATGTCCTTCATTATCAAGTATGCCAAGTTGTATTCAGATGTAATGATTTATGGCCGCAGGACAAGGGACGCGCCGAACATCAAATCACGCCGGCTTCCTCTTAATCTGTTATTACTATTTGCAATTGAGTGTTTTGATCTGAAGATTACGATCGTATATACACAAGGATATTTAATTTATGATTGATCTTAAAAGTTACGGCTCTACTCTAAATAGGTTATTAAATTTAAGCCTGAACACATATTTAATATTCCATTGTTTACACAACGTTCACTTCATTGCTTGGGGCTAATCTTACGCAGAACAAACGGTCAGATTCTGTAAACGGAATCTTACTTCCCAAATCACTTGTAAGCTTCTTAGATCGCAGAGCTTTCTGCAGAGGAAACTTATCGACGTTATTTCCCTATCAATGAGCTTACTGAACCTTAATGAGCAAAGAGTTGATTTCCTCACACAATGCAACTTAATACCACTTATATCCGCTTCACATTAAATGGAAATATTGGTGTCCACAAGAAATATGATGAATTTAACGACTGCAAAGAAAACATCAACAAAGAATGCTGAAATCTTTTAACTGTCATTGGAAAATTGAAACAGGAAAATATGTTGTGCATATGTCTGTCACAAATAAATAAAAAATAAATGTGAATTCTGTTACTTCCCTTTGTCGCTTTGTTTCAGTTTTCAAAAATACTTTAGACAATGTATTGTATAACTTTTAGACAGACAAATGAAGAGTGATTATTTTGAAATTGTACTGATTAAAAGTAAAAGTAAAGCAACTGCATTTGATATAGTTATATTATCTTCCTTATTCTTACTTATTCATATTCTTCCTTATTGCGCAAGACATGTTCAGAGTAACCTTGCAGCACTGACAGCTACAACAACAGCTAGTCTAGCCTAAAGAGAATCTTTGTCACGAATATCAAGTCAGCTAAAGTTAATTTGTGAATTCTTGTTACATTCCACTTGAGGAATTTTAGGTTATTAGTTGGAAGATTAAGTTAAAAATTTAATCAAAATTTACTCCTATTATCTAAACAATTTAATAAAGTCATCTGGGTGATCTGATTTGCAACGATCTACATAGACAACCTACTCTGCCAACATGGCAAAACGCGTTTTTTCCCCTGGTAATAAAAATCATCCTACATTTGAGGGTCTCAGACTCGGTATTGTACATGTAAGCAAGAACACATGTTCGGACATTGCATAATTCTAAGTGTAATATTATATCAAATAACTTGCAGATGTGAGAATTTAGAAGTGTGGTACTGATTATCTCTCGATTCAATCCAGTACCCATAGATAATAATGACAAGTACTTGGGCCCGGGAAATGGGAGACCAGGGTTCAATCCCCAGACGAATTGGATTTCTTATTTGGTTTTGTATAAAATATTAATATAGTTCTCCGTTGAACGTATAATGAAACTTGCCTCCTATGCGAACCTTCTATTTTCTCTCAATTTTCTGGTTAAATTCCGCAAGATTATTTTAATCTACGTCAGACTCGTCAGGTGAGGTACAATTCTCCTGTTAATTTATGAAACAACGAATTAACATCTACATTATTAATTTTAATTTTAATTTCCCCACATTCCTTGAGGGATCACGACTGAGAACCGCTGAGAACCGCTTGAAAGCGACGCGACTATTTCACAGTCTCTCGCTCTCAAGACTACATTGTCATGAAATGATTTACTTTACTGTAACAAACGCATGTAAAACAAATTACCAAGATTACATTTCCAAGGGTTACCTCACTTCCCGGCTCTTCCTCCAACAAGCCTCTGCATGAGGAAGAGCAAGTAAATGTGGCTCGAAAACCACAGCTATTGTGTTTAAATTAAGTGTGTATAGTTTTACTTTCAGGAACATTAAGCTTTCAAATGTCGTAAATTGTTATCATGCAGGTTAGAACTTTACAACCCCCGATTCAGTTAGGCCGATCGTGTTCATACACGTAAAGGTGGCCTCTGGCCAAGAGAGCCAATCAATTAGCCCGTTCAAATACGTCCATTTCGATTGTCTGTCCATTCTGAACCATTCCATACAAAACAAATCTAATTATAAAAGTTCAGTGGTGCGTAGGCTACGTCACGGTCAGCATATTAGCTTCTCACAACAAGCATTTGAATAGTTGAAAACTGATAACCTCATGTTGTTGTCGTAGAACCGTTCTCCTGGCTCGGTGGAAGAACGAAAATTTTAAACCCGTCTGTTTTTGTTTTTTCTTCTAAAACAAATGTAAAAAAAAATTAAGCTACTTCCTATTTTTTTTGAAAAGGACAATTCTTTTTCAAGCCTCGCAAAATTGAGATTGCCTAACCCACCTTTGAGCCTTTGGGCTGGTAAATAAAATACATTTTTAATAATATTCTTCTGGGTTCAATGGAGGGTGGGGGGTGGGGGGAAACACGTTGACTTTGCAAAAAAGAGCCTTCTACTGGATGAGGTAGGATAGTCACAACTTTTAAATGTCAGTTCATGTTTGCATTTCGATACGTCAATATTGATTCAAACCTACACTCAATCGACAAGCTTAAACGTGCTCAGCTCCGACGAGCAGTTTATGAGATTTGAGAGGTTATTGACCTGCTAAACGACTAAAACATAAATGTAAAATTATTACATACGCCTAAGTTCTTCCGAAAGAGTTAAAATTAATTTCACAACATTTGCAATGAAATAACAAATACAAGTCACCGCGACGATACAGGTCGACGACAAACCTGGCAAGAACTAGGGCAGGAGTTTTCTCCACGCGTACCGTATCAACGCCAGGTCACGCTTGTATTCAAGAAAAGGTAAATAAAGAATGTGTGCTAAGCGCCTTTCCGCTCCATTACAAGCTATGATTTCCCGAGGGGTCCAGACGAGAGTTGCCGTCACTTGCCTCTTCTGAGACGTTCTTTTGACAGCTTGAAGCTTCCTCAGGCAAATCGAATGATTGACACATTCACATGATTTTATTCTCCTATATGTCCGGCTTAAATTTAGGCGTACGTGGCTCATACGATCGAGGCGAGAGACTCTGAGGGACGTGGGCTCGAAACCCTGATAGTAAATGGATTAACTTCATTCTCATCCACCTATTGACGTCGTCACAAATTGCAAAATGTTTCTAGAGAGACTTCCAGTAACAAAGTTGTTTTACCATTTACTTAAATTATTCAAATGCATATATTTTATTAAAATTAGATGTACAAATTTTGAAACCCAAACCTAGAATAAATTAATTTAGAAAGTCCATAAAAGTACTGGGCAATACATTGGATTTGAATCAAAAAACATTTTGTGACTTTGTATCAATGAGTTATTATAGATATTTATAATTTTGGGTTGCTGTTATTTCTAAACTGAGACTCGCGGCCCGGACAAATATTGCACTTCTGTGTATGTTGGCGAGAACCGTAACGCGTTAAACATGGTTATGTTAATACTAATAAATGTTCTTTTAAAATATGTTCAGCTAGAACATCTGCTATAGAAAAGGCCCATAATTTGAAAATAAAATAAATTTACTTAGCAAATCTTTTTATTTTTTAAAGTAAACGTTGAAGAATGAAAATCCACCTAAATTTTCTTTATTGTTTTCTAAAATCAATATTAAATACAATATCTGAATGTGTACTTGTAAAGTGTCCAAATGTTTTGTGGAATTATTTACACTGAACGTTTAAATAAGTTACGTGCTTCTCTCTAGCGAGAGTCGTTAGTTATAAACTAAATGCAGAGATAGAAGCGGTTGGGGTTGGTGATGTTATCCGGTCCAGTTCCAAGGTCATCTCACCCCGGCGAGTTCCACTGCGGTGCGTTGAAATACAATTACACCGTTTGTGTTTTAATTGTAATTAATGCGTTCGTTTACCTCCATGCCGAGTGCAGAGTCGTGGCCTCGCAAGTCGCAACATTCATTCCCTCCGAGTAGTGAGGGAAACCACGAGTATTTTTAATTTAAGAGAGAGAGAGTTTGCGTACTTTTTGTTTAGTTGATTGAACCAGTGTTGAGAGTGTGAAACTTTAATAAGTTTGTTGCAGATTGTCTGTCAAAGTAATTTGGAACATTACATTATTGTATGGGCAATATTGTTAAGCCTATTTCTGGATCCGTGTTATTACGTGAATAAACTCCAAGTTTCAATGAATCGTGGTGTTCAATTCCATCGATTGTGAGGAATAAAACACAGTTGGAAAATACCAAACGGTCCTTGAAATCAATTAATGCTATCAGAAAAAATACTCGAGAAGCTTTGAAAATAACTGTAAAAATAATACTTCGTATAATTGTCTATTCTATTTTGTTAGTCCAAGAGGAATACATTGTTTATGACGAATGTCATTTGAATCAATTGAATTGCGTTATGTAACTAAGTTGTTCACAAAACACATTACGCAAAATCAACTTTTGTGTGACATTTTACACTTATTCTGTATGAAATAGTTCACCGTCGAAATGAAAAATGACACGTTAGTTCGACCCGGCACCTCCACCAAATATTTACATTTCACACTTCAAATACTTGAAAAGATCCTGGAAGACACAACCTTTAAGCAAATCTTGTTTAACAACTCGCAAAACCACGATTTATTGTTGCTTAAGTTTATAATTAATCCGTTTTACATGTATGCTAATGCTAATCACAATTTCACAGTTTCCTTTACCTTAATGTGTATTTAATATCATTTTGCATAATGAGTTAAATATTTAGTCTAATTACACTCAAAGAACGGTTACATATTTTGGTGTTGGCTGTACTAAATCCGTCAAAGTTGTGCAGTTTGTTTTAGCGAGTTAAGTAGAGACGCGATGAAGGCAACGATAAACTTTTGTGCCCTTAATTAAGAAATCTATCCGCATTGAACTAAATCAAAATAACCTCGTTAGATGAAATCATTATAGAGGTGGTTTTGATCGAGTTGCTCGAGAGAAAGTGTTTTGTCAAATGCGTTTTGTCTTGTTGTTGTTTTTAGCTGTTGTTGCATCTTAGTGATCTATCGGTGCGTGTTCCTTACAGACGAAGACCAATTATATCTTGCACAAGTTTTAGTCTTTCCTCTCTCTCTCTCTCTCTCTCTCTCTCTCTCTCTCTCTCTCTCTCTCTCTCCCCCCTGCTTGCTTCGTTTAGGTGTTTGGGAAACTGATCACATAACCCCAAGCTTCCAACAAAACTCTCATGTTTCATCAGTTTTAATGACCGAGATAATCTTGGCAATCTTTCTCGTCTTAGCAGTCGTAATAATGATATGATAAAAGTTTAGTTTTACATTGGCCGGTACGGTATCAGTAATTGAACCGGTTAAACAAAAGGATAACGAAATATATTAAATAAAGCGATCTAAAAACAATCCATTACATTTTCGAAGGTAAGTAGAATACAACTTGGTGATATAAAAGTTATTTTGGTGCTGGAAACAACAGCCTGTTTCTTTTCATTTAAAAAAAACACAAAATGGGACCAAAATTACTTTTTTATGCCTATCTTAGAAAATGTATTTTGGCGATAGATTTCCCTTAAATAGAACTTAAGTCAATAAATAATATATTATTGGTTTAGAAACATTGCTAAAGTATGCTGAACTCCAGTAACAAAAATGTATTGGATAGTCAAGTTTTTATTCTTGATTAAGCTATCAAATGTTAATAAAAATAAATAATGTAAATATAATCTTTCACCCATGAAAATAATGAATATTTTTTATAAACGTTAGAGCTCTCATATTATAATAATAATGCATGAGAGAAAGAGGCAATATGTTTTTCGTTCCTGCCTGCACGAGAATTTATCCAGGCACTCTCCCTGATTCCGTGCACTTGCGCTTCTTCTCTCTCTACTGAGTTACACCTAAAAAATGGTCGCGTATCTAGGATTCTGATGATGTTATAAAGAGTGTTCATGTTATTAACTCTCCTTGTGTAATGTTAAACGGAGGCGTTTTTTATACCCTTTGCATAATCATTGACGGTAGACCTTGAACGTAATTTCAACATCTCTTTAAGAGCGCACTGAGGCATTTCAAGAAATTATATATATAACAGAAGAACCGACAGAGTCACCTCACTTAAAACTCTAGTTCGGAAGAGGTGACTGACAATCCTAACTGAAAGTAATGTCTAACGAGGTCTTCGGTCAAAGTGCAAAGAAAAGAGAGTACAAAACGTGTTTTATCCCTTACTTACTATCCTGAAACCATCAACCGAACCGAACCTGACCCTTACGAGGGGTAATGTGGCCTAGTAAAGGTTTCCTACATACTAAATATGTCGGTTTATTAAGTAAAATAGAAAATACTTGACAGCTGATGGATTATCAACTGGGATGGGTTAAATTTATTTAGAAGAAGATTTTGAAATTGTTTTATGCAACTGTTTTTTGTTCATTCTCAACACTATTGAATTGTGTAAATAATAATAATATAATGTGATTTTAAAGTTGATAAAATGTGTTTTTTTACCTTTCGTGAACATAAAAGAATAAATAAATCAACTATATCATAATCGTTTTTCAATCCAGCTTTCTATTATTTTCGCTTGTCTGCCAGCCTTCTTATCTGTCTTCCGACCCGTCACATCCCACGTAATTGCCAATCTGGTTCTAGCATTGATCATACTAGCAGAAAATATTAAAAAACGAGTAAAGAAATCTAATAGACCCATTCTTTACAGAGTTAATAAAAAAGTTCCGTTCATCGCTGTCAGCACAATTCTTTAAATAAAGTCTTTCATAAGAATAAATTATACGAAAAATTAGTAAAAACTTAATTGACATAATGATATTTGACTAAACCTTTGACTTGCTCTTTTGTTCTCGTTTAAACGAAATTAGAACTTAATAAAAGTGGATTTAAATTCAGTTCTCGAAATGATATATAAGAGAGGACTGTCTTTATAATCTACGTCGAGAGGGGCTTTCACTTCGTCCTGATTTGGCTTTCTCGTCGCCATGACAACGGAACTAGAGGAAGGGAAACAATAAATTGATTAACAGACAACCCACATACTTCAGGTCGAAAAATAGTAAATACATTACTAGTTGCAAAATACAGTTGGGAACACCTGATTTATAAATACAGAAACTTATTTATTTCATAAGTTCAATAAATAAATAATAATAATAATAATAATTCTAATAATAATAATAATAATAATAATAATAATAATAATAATAATAATAATAATAATAATAATAATAATTCTACATGGATGACCTAAAGTTGTATGCATCAAATTTTGCTCAACTAAACAGTCTAGTCAATACAACATTAGAATTTAGTCAAGATATCTGCATGGAGTTTGGAGTAGACAAATGTAAGACGCTACATATTGAAAAGGGTAAGGTTACACAAGCAGAAGAGTTCCAGCTAGATGATGGAAATAGGATTGGAATAATGGACGATAACGATGTATACAAATATTTAGGATTCTCACAAGCTGCCAGAATTGAACATAAAGTTATGAAAGCAAAATTGATAGATACATACAAGAAACGACTAAAGTCTATCCTCAAGACGCAACTAAACGGTAAAAACAAGATCACAGCAATAAATACATATGCTGTACCAGTACTGACATATTCATTCGGAATCATTAAATGGACGCAGACAGACATCCACGCGTTGGAAATATTAACTCGTACTACACTTACCAAACACAGAATACATCATCCTAAATCAGCAATAGAGAGATTTGACACTTCCAAGAGAAAAAGGAGGACGGGGCCTAATTGATCTGAACAACTTATATTATAAACAAATAGACATTTTAAGAAAATACTTTTTTACAAAGAGCAACCAATCCACACTGCATAGGGCTGTGGTGCTAGCTGACAAATCATTAACTCCACTCAATCTAGCAAACGAAAATGTCAATCTACAAGGGAAACTCATAACTGACGCTTCAAAAGAGTTACGTCTCTCAGAAAAGACCCTACACAAGAGACATTATGATGAACTACACAAAGGTCACGTAGATATTAAAGCATCAAAATAGGGGGTTTTTAAACAAGGGGGAAACTATTTGGAAAAACAAAAGGGTTTTTTTTTGATGGCTATTCAAGACAGAGTGTTTGGGCGACGAAAAATTTAAATAAAAAATCATAATAAAAAAGATGGGGACAGTAACGATCAATGTAGAAAAGGGTAGGGGCAAGGGGTAAAAAAAATGGGAACCCATCATTCCGGGGGGCAAGTCCACTATGTCAAACGATTACCTCTACAACATAACCAAGTACCCTAACATTTTTTCCCATAAAAAACTAGAAATCAAGTAAACCTCATTGCACACACACACCTTACTACAATACAAACCAGGAAAGAAACTAGATAGTAAAAAATTACAAATTAAAATTACGACCGCACTTTTATAACAGCCCAAAACGATACATCCAACAAAACCGATTTAAAAATTTTTGACAAAAAAAACGAAACTACCCTTATCGACGTTGCGACCCCCCAATGTGCCTAACGTGGGAAAACCACGTGGAAAAAAAAAATTTGAAAAGTATAGTGAATTTTGCAATTAAAAACCCAAAAGATGGGGAAAACCCAGAAAAAGGTAAATAAAATTTCCCATTCATTATATCACCCAAAGGGAAATCATCCCAAAAGAAGCTACATGAAAGCATTAAACAACAGATCTTTTAAACCCCAAAGTATACATTTGAGAAATCAAAAGGCAGTAATACTCAACACAAAGTAGAATAGTTCGTAAATTTCTAAACTAAAAATGATACTTCGAATTTCGGCAGCTTCCTCCTGACAGGGTTTTCGGGGTTTTTCCCATAGCCCCAAGAGAAAATCTAATCGACAAAAATGGCCCACACCGTACCACAAAGAAAACTATTACAAACAATTTTACATTTAAAAAATTTACTTTTTTTTAGTAAATTAAGAAAAAAGTAAAAATTTTTTAAAATAGGTACACGGGAAGTACTTGACGTAAGCCCCGTAAAACATGTTCCCCTTTTTTAACCGATTTTTGTATGAAATACTCCAAAAAAATAATAAAATTAATATTTATAATAAAAATAAAAAATATAATAAAATTTAAAAATAAAAAATAAAATAAAAATTAAAAATAAATAAATAATAATAAATAATCACAAGTGTGCCGTCTGCACGGGGAAAAAAGGGAAAATTTTCAAGACCCTCAAGGGGCTGAAACTCAAAGGGGGGGAAGTGATTCGAATCGGGGCATTGAGACAACTAAAATATCGGGGCTTCAACATCTGTGGGCATCGGGATACAACTCCAAAACGGTCGAGAAGAAGGTCCTCGCCGGGGTTTAGCAAAGTTTGTAGGTCGTACCTGAGTTCGAAAATAAGATCAGGCGTTAAAACGCGTGGGCATTGCCCGGGGCTTCGTACACATTTGGCTCAGTAAAAGGGCCCAACACTCCCTGCGGCATTCGATAGGAAATCCCTCCGTCATGCCCAAAGCACGGATAAACCTCCGAGGAGCTCCGTGGGCGATTGTCCCCTGTCGCGCAATTTGGGGGAAAGGCTGCTCTTTCGAGGGCTATGCCCAGCAAGGAAAAACCCAAATCCGACTTACTTCTTCTCGTGGATCACTGCACAAGGCCCAAAAACTGGCCAGGATCAAGACATACCCACTTCACTTGCAACGAAAATACTTCAGCTTAAGACTGCGGGATAAAGAAGCAAAGTGGAGGGGGAAGCCCCTTTACGGGAGGGGTTTTCAGCCGGGTACTGGGGAGCACACCGACTTGAACCCTCGACGAATGGCTCCGCACGGCAGGCCTCTTCATGAAACGGGGGGGTTCGTGTTCGCATCCGGTCAAGTGGTTTCCACCAAGAACTACGACGATACATTCTCAAAAAAGACTCCCAAAATTTCTGCCGCTCTGCAAGAAGGCCCGCGAGACCATCCGCACTCACAATGGATCTCTGATTAGCGCCTAAAGGGGTTGTTGAGCGCCATAACGCGTAGCCAAAGTGGTACACCAAGCCTGGCTAAGGGCACGGCCTCTGGACGAGGAAAAAACTGTACTACAAGTGTGGCCCAGCAATTTCCCACGCAACCAAAACCTAAGCTGCTGGGGACTCTGTCATCGTCACAGACAGGGCGGTCGAGGCAAAAAAGCCGAAATTGGTTTTTTTGACTAAAAGCTCAAACGGGAAACCCTCTTGACATCGCCATCCCCTCGATGGCATGTGGTCCACAATGCCAATAAGAGGCGAAAAAACCAGCGCCGCCGTAGAACTCTAGGGCTATACAAGCTAGGGCCGTTAAATCGTTCCCGTCCCCGCTCCGTCAACATTTTTGGTCACCAAAGGA
>JAMZAV010012124.1:0-40233 GCA_024449915.1 Sweltsa coloradensis
TTAAATTGTTTTGGTTTTTTTTAAATAAAATCAGTTAAAATTGGTTTGCAAACCCCTCTCTGTGATTTGAATATAACAAAACCTGATTATTCTTATTTCAATTATAATTACATCTTTTTAAAATCATACACTAAAGAAAATTACGGTAATTTCCCGTTAGCAATTTAACTATTTGCCACCAAATTATAAATAGTATTTATTTCTCCTCGAGTTGCCTATACTGCCCTACTAGCAAGAAGGCCTAACTTCCAACAACATAGTTTAAGTTTATTGAAAATTAGTGAATTCATTTGCGTGCAAAGGGCAATTATTATAATTCTAAAACAATTGCCATGATGAAAGTTGTAAAATAAAAAAGGAATTTATTAGTGGGAAAAGCATTATATGGTAAGATTGATATTAATTAATTAGGCTAGTTGGGGCCTTTTAAGGCTATTCCACGCGTTTTTCTATTTTCCAAAATATGCTACTAATTTAAATATAGTGAATGGCTTTAAAAACAGGCTATTTTAGAATATAAAAAATATTTTTCCAAATTTTTCTGATCGGTACACGGCCAATATAGCCACCTCAAAATAATTTTAAACTTAAATTTCGCCAGGGCACACCATTCAACGTAGGGGTGTTGTGCTTTTGTGACATTAATTTTTAACTGTTTTTATGGAGGGACTGAGAGAAAAATGATTTTTTTAACAATTGTTTTTCCCAGCGAATTTTTTCGTTTGGCGGTATTTTTACCGATTTGTACCGCCAAACGAAAAAATTCGCGGGAAAGACAATTTGTTAAAATATATCGTTTTCTCTCAGTCAGTCCAAAGAAAAGCATTTTGAAAATTAATTCACAAAAGCACAACACCCTACGTTGAATGGTGTGCCTGGCGAATTGAAGTTTGAAATTATTTTTAGGTGGCTATATTGGCCGTTGTACCAGATCAGAAAAATTTGGAAAAAATATTTTGATTTTCTAAAATAGCCATGTTCAAAGCCATTCACTATATTTTTACTTAGTAGCATATTTTGGAAAATAGAAAAACGCGGTGGAATAGCTTAAACTTAGCATTTCTTAATTTTTGTTGTCAGTTTTTAGAAGGGAAAAAACCCTATCACCTGGGATTTATTGTAAATGAAAGCAAAATTGTATGTGATATTGACATTTTTATTTGAGTAAATCATAATATTATGGCAAAAAATATTGTGTAGTGGCAAAGGGTTTCAATGGGGTGGAGATAGCAAGATACATTCAACCATAAACTGGAAGGCGCTTGGCGTCGGAAAATATTAATATTTAAATTAATTTAAGATTTAGTGCCATAACGGCCTACTGACTACGCCACTGTACGAACATGATATAATTGGATGACCGAAGCGAAGACTTCAATTTCACTGACCCCCAAAAAATTTTGCTCGAGTTTTTTTTGTTTGGTATTTTGTATTTCGAATTGGACCAATAGTTCCAGTTAACATAACTGATTTTTCCAATAAATCCCAAGCCAATGGAATTTTGGTATAAAAGTTATGGTTTGAGGTGATAGCCTTTATTGTGCAGACGACATTCCTGCACAATGTGTGTCACAACTTCATGTGCCAATCCCTTTGGCAATTGAGCAGTAAAGAAATCTTTACCATTGTACAGTTCGGTGTGTATGGTAAACGCACTTGAATTCTCGCACAAATCATTATTTAGCCCAAACCTGGTGTGTTGCTTGTTTGGTATATAGTACTGAAAAAACGCGGTACGGTTCTTCATCGCTATCAAACTTTCATCCAGTGAGACGAATTGACCGGGCACAAACAGCTCCTTCCACCGGTTGTTCATGAAGTCAAGGTGGGGCCGAACTTTAGGCCTATACCACGGATCATTGTTTAGCTGACCATGAGTCACTGCCCCATCATTGTCAACCAGGTGAAGGAACCTAGTTTTCAGTTGAAACTTGTTACGAGACATCACTTCTGCAAGAAACGGCATTCGATGAGTTCTATGAGTGTCTCAGTGCTTGTGTAATCTTTCTTTTTATTTAGCCCCATATTCCAGAGCACCCCAAGCCAAACCTTTATCCAGTCTAGTGTGACTGGCTGCCATTTCTTGAGGCGTCTTGATGGGTGGGTCTCTATCCACACATATATGGATCTATATCTATCTATCCACATACACACATATGTGTGTGTATATGTGTGTATGTGGATAGATAGATATAGATCCACATATGTGTGGATAGATAGTATGCACATTTGGCCCACACGCTATTTTGTTGGTACAGTGAAGTTCAAGGTATCCATGTGGTTTGATAGGGTTAGTCGGCCATAGTGGCTTTATCTCAGAGTTGTGATCTGACAAATTAGTACATACCGTAAACATTTGGTAGAGATGTTTCTCCCCAAATTGAGAGCACACCATGGGAACCACAGCTTTGTGAATTGCAATTTTTGATTGGGTTGTCCTGCACGCCGTTAACATGGGGACTGCCAGTGACACAATTTCCAGTTGTTGTTTGCCTTTTTTCCCTTTAAAAAGTTTGACAATCGGCTCACTTTTTATCTGAAGTGAATTGTTTTCGGCATCCATGCCGACAAGCGTGGAGAAGTGTGTTTAAAAATGTTCTCTAGTTGTTAAAAATGGCCAAGACATTATTACTCTTTTTTATTTATTTGCAGTATTTGCACAACATATGTTTTTGCCATCAGCTCTTTTATTTGTTGCTTGTCTTGTTGGGCATTGTCCACCTGCGCTAGAAGCCAGAGTCTCTTCTCTTCAAGAGATTCAGAGCTCTCCCCTTCTGGGTATTCGTCAGGCTGCCAAACAACGCAGCCATAAGAATCACGAAGACTTCGTCTGTTCGTGGCTTGTGCGTTGTTTGCTGTGGGGCTTAGACTGGCTTGTGGGTCATCGACTTGCTCTTCGTCCTGGTCCGATGGCACTACTAGGCGACCAGATGCCTGCTGGCACTGCTTATTTATATGCGTTTCAAATAGGACCTTGTTATAGAGTTGAGACATGAAGGTATCATGGGCATTATCCATTATCGCTGACCCTATTCTATTTTATATTAGTGGACATTTGGCCACTATGGCCTTGGCCACGCTCTCTACCACATGTCTCTTGGTGTCGTTCAGCTCCCAAGCCAGATATTTACCGACTACCTTCACAACCTCCCGCCTGTCACCTGGAACATACAAACAATTTTTCATCAAGTGAATAATTCATCCCAAAGGCCGACATTGGCATTTCATCTCATGGGCAATCAGCCCAATGAGTACGCAGAATCATCATCATATCTGTTGATTACTGAAGCAAAACTGTAAGAACAAGATTACTTTGAACATAAGGTACGTGCTTTTGACCTTCTACTTTTTTAATGTGACCACAATACAAAAGTCATCAAAATAAAATTTTTAACTAAAATAGTTGGTATTTGAAATTTGAATCGAATAGTTGGTCTACTTAGTAGGCCCTACTATCTGCAAAAATATTATAGCCTACAACGCACACTTGAATAATGATGTTCAATTATAAATCTCGAGAATTGAATTAGATGACGTTATTCACAACGGAGAGCCCACGTCTGAAATCCTTACATTGGAATCGTAAAGGTAAATGATCACGAGCAATTTGCACTGAAACATTACAACATGCTGGATATTTTACCTGCAGACGGTACAGTGTTGTTCCTGCAGTCGGAGACAAATTCGTTCGGAAAGAGATGCCACGGAATGGCTGGAAGTTGAAGGCCCCTTGCAAGACTTGCTGTGGATTCACCTGCACCTCCAGTAGATGTTGGTGGCAACCGTTTCATTGCTACCAGCACTGGACGGAGTAGTGGGAGTAATGTTTATGGTGGGTGGTTTATGGTGGGGTGATGGTGGCCGTTGGAGAACATCTATTACAGATTTAAGTTACATGTGAACACAATCAGAGTTTGCAGAAATTTCATGAAATTTACTTTTTTGAGGGTTGTTATGTGTTTAAAAAAGGCCATATGAGATAGCTGAAAAGTTGGATGATTGAATAGGGTCACCAACAGGACTCAAATTGAACGCTCGCCCAAGGCGATTGTATTGTTGTGTGGGCGAGGACTTTAAGCCAGTTTCTCAGCTGAGCTTTAATTCCGTTAGTGATGAACCGTTTGGAGTAATTTCTTTAATTTTTTTGTATAAATCATGATATGGTATTTCTGGGATCGACTGTTGAAGTTCTTGAATACTTTTTACTAAAAACACATTTAGTTTATTTGCCACTGTGGTAAGTAGGTTATTGTCTTCAAAAGTTAATTTTTGAATACGTCTTTTTTGTTTTATCTTTATAGCTGATAACATGTTTCAAAGTTTACCACATTTGTTTAGGATTTCCTTTACATTCGTCAATTTTTCCCTCTAGGTATTGCCTCTTTGTTCTTCTTCTAATATTTGTATATTGATTTCTAGCTTTTTTGTAGTCTCTCCAATTTTGTTGCTTTTGTCTTTCACTTTCTTCGTTGTCCGATTCTATACACTGAATTTACATTTTCTCCATCGTTGATTCCGTGGTTTACGACTTTCAAAAATGTCTTAACTATTCAGCCATGCTTAACTTTCATGTTCTTTTTACCTAATATTTTTTGTAGGAACTATGCTATTGATGGCAGACTTTCATATCAGTTAGGAAGTTTGTAACGCATTGCTTGTAGTTTTGTAAATTGAGGATCAAGTTACAGTAAAAAAAAATTTTTTTTTTTTTCCGACACATTGACGTTAAGTTCCATGAAGTCCATTCTTTTAATCAACTGACTTCTTTCTCTGTCGTTTGTTGTTGTTTCGTAAAGCGAAACTCTACTAACACTGACAGGTCGGGCGAGAGTGATTCTTCTTGCAGAGTCTTTGCGAAAAACGTAGCACGCCGGTTATTGGTGACTTCTTCGATTCATCAAATTCCAACTCGCAACCTTCTCGTGGTTTGGCCCGTGATTAGGGGAGTTTATCTCCCTGAAACTAATGTGCGAGCTCTGGGTCGTCGTCGGGGAACCCCTTCCCTTTGACTACCTCCCCGACGGCGACGATAAAGACAACAAGGACGGATGATGACACAGACGGAGACGACCCACGGGAGTGGCGGGAACCCCTGCCCTCCCCATACGCTTCGTGGCTGGGCACTTCCCCTGACCAGCACAGGCCTGTCCACCCCTTGTCCCCCCGCGTCATCCCTTACGTCCCTCCCTTCGTCTCGATTAGCCAAGTTGCATAAATATGAGACGTAAAGCAATATCCAATCAATTCCAATGTAGTATTTTATCGTCTTCTTTGTAGTGAATCTCACGAAAACAAAATCATTAACGTCCAGCGAATCGTAGTATTAGGATAAGTTAAAATAAGGATTTTTGCAAATTCCGGTAATGGGCCTAGGGTTAATTTAAAATAAGGCTCTTTTAGATTGGCCAAGCGTCATTTAATTAAGATCATAAACACGTGGGGTCAATCAAAGTTGTTCAGAAAAAACACGTGTACAAAAAGATTGAAAACAATGTTAATTGGGATTTTAAAAAAAACTAGTTCTTAGTAGAACAATCGTTACTGGCTAAAACTGATCTAAATACTTCAAAGGCAAAAATTATTTCGAAGGTTCCACTCATTTTTCAATTTTTACCATAACATCCTGTCTTTAAACAGATTGCAGGCACCTACTGTGTGTAAGGGCTCTGCTGGGGGAATTGACAGCGCTTGTATGACTAGGTGGTCTACAGAGGGCCCAGTCAACTTTTCGCCTTCCCATATCTTTGAGTGTTGGATCCGTGGTCTGGGGCTATGACCATTTTGCAGGTTTTGCAAAACTTGAGCATGATGATGGCGGAGGTGAATTGACTGACGGGACAGGAATTGTACAATATAATAATTAAAAATATTGCTGTCTGTGGTCAATGGACCGCACTTCCTTTTGTGCTTCACATTTTAAATATAGGCCTACCAATTGCTTAGAGCCTATATACATTAATACCTACAGTGTGTATGGCCTGTATTTGGACAAAATAAGGAATTTAGCAAATTCCAGTAATGCGATACTCCACAGTTTCTAGAGCGAATCGACATTTCGATAATTTTAGTCTCAATCCAGCTTGCCGAATACGTTCGAACCCAGCTCGTGTACGCCTCCAAAGTTCTTCCAGAGTGAAACCCGAGATTAAAATATCGTCTAAGAACACGACAACCCCTTCAAGACCCTTTAGTGTCTCCATTAAGCGTTGAAAAATGGCAGGTGATGACGCCAGCCAGAATGGTAAACGCCTCATCCGGAACAACCCCTGGTGTGTGTTGGGTCACAACCTTGGAGGATTCTTCATCCACACGTATCCTGTAAATACGCTCGGTCTAGATCAACAGAAGAAAACGGTCCAGCATGCTAAGGTAGTAAATACCTCAGGGTTTGTTGGAAGAGGATAGATGTCTGTCTTAGCAAACTTGGACTACACCGCCGCGATTTTTTTCTTAAATGTGGTATTGAATTGACGACCACCTTTGGTTACCACTTCAGCTGAATGACAACGCTTTGGAATATCCGAAGCCTCGTTATTGAGGATGAATGCCATTTTGTCCCCCGTAATTTTATTGTGCCTTGTTGAATTTAAAATGATCATGGAAATGCTTGACGTTAAACTTTGCTTAAACTTGCACATTCAAACGTTTTCCATTTGACCACAGGTTGGCACTTCGGAGGAAGGCAGCAGAAGCCTGCAATGAAAAAGAAACGAAAATTACTAATCGGAAATTTGAAAATTTAGGTACCCTGGAAACTAATATTTTTTACAGCAAAGAGATAAAATGTGCGAAACCTGAATTCAAAGTGGTGAAAGAAGACCCTAGCAGTGGAGGGTCCAGGGAAGGGCGGTAGGGCGATCGGCCCTCCCTGATTCTTAAAAATTACCACACTTTATATTGTAATGATATAAACAATCCTGATCATGCTAACATTACCAAACGGTATTGTAAATTTAATAAAACTTATTAAAATTTTCCCTCTCTCAAGCCATTTAAAAACGTTTTTTCAAAGCCTCCTAAAAAAAATCCCTGCGGGCCTGAGCTGGGGGCAGTGCCCCCCACACCACTGAGAAACCAACACTTTAATATCTATTTCAATTATTTGTAATAAAAAAAAAATCGTTTCAGCCACTTATTATTGTTATTATTCAATGACACATCAATGAAGACGGCTCAGTGTGGAATGGGGGTTATAATAGTCGCGGGTGGCTGGGAAGAGGGACAAAGAAACGAAGCAAAGTAGCCAAATTTACTTTAGAGATCCCCGCCAATTCTCAGCAGTTTTTTTGCTAGATGTAACTTCATCGCCTGTGGACAGAGCCCTGTGTATTGCTGGTTATGCGGTTGGATCTGACACTAATGATGGTGGTGGGAAAAATGATGTCTCCGGTGCAACTTTACTCAAATTGAGGCACCTGGTTTGCCTTATTAAGCAGATTCATTACTCGTAGACTGTAACTGTTTGTGGTGTTACCGAATCGAAACATTCAGAACGCATCTTGCTTAACGTCAAGCACAATGTCTGGTGACAAGGGAACTAGCAATTGTTTTAAATATTGGTGGGGTTTAGGGGCCTAGTCCACATATGCTCCATGTTCTCATGTCCCCTTTCTGTGGGCCATCAAATTCAAAATCGCAACCTTCTCGTGGTTTGGCCGTGATTTAGGGGAGCTCTCTCCCTGAAAAATGGCGAGCTCTGGGTCGTCGTCGAGGAATTTCCCCTCACTTTTGACTACCTCTCACGACGCGACACAAATGACAACACAGGCCGGATGATGACACAGACGGAGAACGGACCCACGGAAGTGGAAGGACCCCTGCCTCCCCAATACTTGTGGCTCGGTTCTGACCAGCACAGGCCTGTCACCCTTGTCCCCCGCGTCATCCTTTACGTCCCTCCCTCGCTATCGATAGCCAATGTTGCATAATACTGAGACGTTAAGGAATATCTAATCCAATCAATCAAGGTCTCTAGAAAATTTTCATCGCAATTGGAGTATCGGTTATCCTCCTGTTTGTCAGAAAACACGGACTAGTTGTTTGTTAGGGATGGAGCACCCCAATGATTGTCTGCGGGTGGATTTGCTTCAGTTTTCCTCCAGCACAACTGTGGACCCCATATCCTAATTTAGGATCAATTTTAATGAGAATGTTTGTTTGAAAAATTACAGTTTAAAATGATAGTAGAATATTAAAGTCATTTTCCGGATTTTACAGTTACTTAATATCTGGAGGCGCGATAATCATTGTTGTAAAAGCTACCTAGAAATACTACTAATCTACTACCATACGCTGTGGCTGGTTTGACCAGCACAGGGGCCCTCTCCACCTCTTGTCCCCCCGCGCCGACATCCCTCAGTCTCCAACGCTTCGTCTCGATTAGCCAAGTAGTTGCATTAATATGAGACGTTAAGCAATATCGAATCATTCAATCGTATCTTCACGATGAACCTTAATGCACATTAATTACATCACTCAAACCAATTAATTATAAACATAAAAGCAATGTGTGTGCCTGTCATCATGCTGAAAATTTTTTAAACCGCCATGCACTTTCACGTGTAGCGTCCGATATGACCTCGCTGCCCCGCACCTTTAACTACCACCTGCAACTAGACGCACACAACAGCAGAGAGCCTCTCATCTCAGTCGGTCTGGTAATTCTTGTCGCGCGGCTTCGTGTTTGTGCAGGCTCTTTTCGTTCTCTTCTTACAGGGCCTCCACAGTACAGGGAGTTAGTTAGTTTCTATTGGCCTGAAGCTTGGCTGTTGTGTCCCTGCAGCATTATGTTTAATGTTTGTGAACTTCAGGAGGTGACTGTTCGTCCAGACTGGAAGGTTTAGTTTTTCTTTGGTCTGCCTTGGTTGTAAAAGGCGGACGTAGTTGTTTCCGCCTCTTCGTTTTATGTTCTTGTTCGGTCTCCCACAGTTTTCAAGCAGTTGGCTTCCTGTTACTATGGAATGTTGTCTTGTTTGTGATGTGTTACCGTAACGAGAAAGTCTGTTCCTGTCAGACTGAAAGCTATTTTTACACCCTTTTCTGTATTGCTTGTCAGTTAAGTGATTGTTATCTCGGTATTGCGCCCCCGTTTGTTCCGTCACTACTGCACGGGAGCTTATATGTGGTCGTGTGAGATAGCTTGTTTACTACTGCCTGTTTGTTTCAGCAAAGTTTGGCTGTTGTGTCCCATATTGTTCTGTTAAATGTTTGTTAACTTCAGGTGGTGTCGTTTCTGTCAGCAGTTGGAAGGTTTCGTTTTGTCTTACCCTGCTTGTCAGGTAATGTCTTGTTACGACTCACAACAGATAACATGATGTGAAGTGTGTGCCCTCCCTTGTACTGAAGGTACGACCTTCTACTTTCTCGTCGGGAGGAGGTTGTTTTCCGGGATTCTTGGAATCTGCATGCAAAAACACTACCACAGATTCACCAATTAGTCCTACCTTCAGATATGAAAGTATTTTTTAAAACACAAGCTTAAAATATAAATGGCAACATTATTGGGACAATGAGTGCACGCCAACTTAAAACCATGTGTAAAAAGTGGTTAAATAATGAACAATTGGGTACTTGCTTGGTTGTACCTTAATCATAAAAAGAACCAAGGAATTAAAAATAAAGTTTCTAGAAGCAAAATCCAATCAATCGGAATCACCTTCGGTTTTACGACATCAATTAAAAATTTTATTTTAAGATTTTGTTTAAACATGCTTGGATCTAGTGTTTGCTTGCGTCAATACTAGGATAAACAATGCTCTAAAAGAATATTTAATGTATTCATGGAAAAATTATGTAGAATTAATAGGTTTTGTAGAGATGATAAAGATAATTGCAAAATTGACAGTCCCATAAGTACTTCTTCACGTTGGCACAATTGTTTCAACGCATTGTTAGCTTCGAAAACTTCTCATCCTTGTCGGATGGGCATGATTTAACGAGCACTTGATCGGCGTTCCAGTGTCATTCCGTTCACTTCACCCCCCTCTGCCGGCTCCCTGGCCCCCCTCCACGACGGCCACGACAATGACAAACACGGAACGGATGACAACAGACGGAGACGACCACGACGTGGGAGAACACGTACTGACAAATCCCATACGCTTCGATGTGCACTGGTTCTGACCAGCACAGGCTGTCCACTTGTCCCCCCCGCGTCATCCCTTAGGACCCGCCTTCGTCTCGATTAGCCTTAATTGACATAAATATGAGACGATTTAAAGGCAAATCCAATCAATCAATCAAAATTAAAAGTAAACTTCTTCATTAAATATAAAATAAAATACTTCATAAAAATAAATAAATAACATAAAAAATTAATTAATTAATTAAAAGAAAGAAAGAAAATTTTAAAAATTACTCCTCCACATAGCGCAGGGCCGCAATCACGTCGGAGGGCTCGTTGGAGGTGCAATTCTACGTCATTGCAATATACTCTGCTACCACAGTTTTTCAAGAGTTGGGTGCACCCGCCCTATATTACGAATGACCAGTTTTACCTGGCCATACGCCGTGCGAAGGAGGCGAGTCAGACCCTGTTTCGGCCACCATCTAATAACGTCAAAAGCGCTGCTGATGGTCGGAATCCTCTCGGCCTCCCAGCCTGTCGTAGGAGGACATCAATATATCCTTGCAAATTTTCCTCGCTCATTTCCAACCTCACACGCTCAGCCTGCCCACTGTGTACCTTTTTCCGCCTCTTCTTCCGCTTCTAGATAAGCCCGTGATAGGGAGTTTTTCACCCTGAAAACTAATGGCGAGCTCCTGGTCGTCGTCGGGGAACTTTCTCCCCTGCCCTTTGGACTACCTCCCGACGGCGACGACAAATGACAACACGGACGGTGATGACACAGCCGGAGACACGACAATGACGTGGGGGAAACCCCTGCCCTTCCCCAAACGCTTGTGGCTGAGTTCTGACCAGCACAGGCATGTCCACACCTTGTTCCCGCGTCATTCCCTTACCGTCCAATATAAACAATTATACTATATTTTAACAAAAATTATATCCTAATGCATAAACATAAATATTTAACAACAGATGAACTCTAACGCAAATATCTGTTGCGGGAAAATAAACAGTTTTTTTTTTCAGTTTTTGTAAATCTTTAATTGACAACGGGAAGATATATAATGTGCCAATAAATGATACGGAAACAGCAATTTCCATTGTCTCATAACGATGTCGAAAGATTTCTGAAAACATCATTTAGTGAGTTGAACAATTATTGTTCATTTGACCAGAATAATTGAATCAATAAATGATATCCAAAGATGTCCTAGGAATTATAAGTAAAAGATACGTTTTTTACTAGCTGTCTTTAAATGTTATCATTTAAGATATCATTTAACTATCAATTAACTTGACGTAAGAACATTAATGATACGTTTGGAACTTCTAATGATATCACTATTGCTGGGACTACTCTTGGACTCGTCGTGAGGAGGTTGTATGGCTCGAGTAGAATAGGGACACACCCACACCTACCCTGCCTACCTTTTTACAGAGATAAGATTGCTCTGATTTGCGACACGTGTGATGTGTTGCTATCCGTCATCATTGTTGGACTGACTGCTCTAAAGATGATGGTTTGAAACTCCAATTGATTAAATTCTCTCATATGAGAACCTTTTGTCTTATGAAAACCAGTGAAAAACTTATCACATTTCTTAACCTTAGCAACTGATCGACAAATATGACAGTTATAAAAATAAAAAAATAAAAAAAATCCATGATGCATATTGACTTTGCTATTCATTATGCCGGCGTTGGCAACGTTTTTTCTGATTATGATTATGATTATGATTGGTAATTTGGCATTTTCATACATATGACAACTTTAAGCATGTACACCTTTTCCCGATTTGGCTGTCTACAAATATATCGACCTTTCAATCTTTTGATATGATTTGAAAAAACACTTTAGTTATTAACCGTATTTGACAATCCATACATAGTCAACTAATAATCCTTGGAAGCGCGAATCATCTTTGCCATTGAAGCCCCTTATACTACAAATACAATATAATAGCCCTTCCAGGAGTTTCCACGAGTGCCGAGCATGCTGCAAGTTTCGAATGAGACCTCATATCCACATTTTCTGTCTGGAATATACGAGCAACTCTGCTTTGCTTGGTTATATTATGTGATTGTTTCTCTTTGATTCCAATGTGTGCATCCATAATTTTCAATGAATGGAACATATTCAAAAACATACATTTAGCAGGTTAAATGCAAGTCCCCACATAACAGCGATTCCAAGTGTTAATACCATTGCATGGCTTGGTAGTTGTAAGCTTATATATAATATATATATTATATATATATATAATATAATAAGCTTATTATATGTTTTATAATTATGGTCTTTACTATTCTAAATAATGCATTGGTGACAATGTGTTATTAATAATGCAAATGACAACTATTTCGTGATGTATTAAATTGCCACATCAATAATACATTGTTAATAGAATTTCAAATGCTTTGAATTACACATTTCAAAAGCTTTGAATACACATTCAAAATATTAGAATACACATTTCACAATATTAGAATTGGGCCAATTTGGAGACTATATGAAAGATTCTGAAAGCAGATGTCAACTGCTCGACTGAAAAGTTTACATTTGTTTGTTGATTACTAGATAAGAAGCCGTCTTCCCTCTTGTGCCCACCAGAAGGACAAAGGCTGTATTGCCTGCCTTGCTGCTGCTCCTCTTGTTTGTTTTCATCTATTTTCGTGGTACTCTCCCATTGTCTGTAAAAAAGTTTGTGTTGTTACTATGAATTAAACCTTTGGAAAAGTTCGAGTGTGGAATTACATGTTCACACTCACCCTAACAAATTATGTGTTCCGACACAAATCCAATGTGACTTATTTTAGACAATAACAAGGCATTGGCTTTAAGGCAGGCAGAATTGGTCGTCAGGTCCTAAAGTAAAATGAACGTCTATCGTATTTTAAAACTATCTTTTCACAAGAGGTGCAGTTTGCACGATTTTAAAAAAGTTTGTACAACTGAAATAGTTAAGACTGGTTTTAATTTTAATAAAAGAGGCAGTCATTTGAATGTGAACACACATGCACTAGTATAGGTTAGCGTTAAAACATCAACGGTTAATTTCACCACTCTTAACGCAAGTGGGATGTGTAGGCCTTAGGGGGGGGGGGGGGGGCAGGCCCATAGGCCCGTCTTTGAGTCTGCAAATGCAGCAACAGGTACACAGTGACCATTTATTGCCTCTTGAAACAAGTATTACAAAACCATTTTTAAAAGATCAAGCAATGTAGTGACAAAAGTTGCCAGCAGGGATCAATTGGTGTATGACTCCCCTTGTACGGTAATAAAAACTTACATTGATAGGAGAACAAACTTTCCTGGCATTCTAGCTGGCTTGTCGCCAGGATGGCCTTCCTTTTGCAGCAGCGGAGTATTTTAGCTTAGTGCTGACAGTAATAAATGGGAATAGATAGGCGGAACTATAAAATGCCAAATCTTCCGAGTCAACTGTTATTTTGAAGCTTGTTTTCAAACAAGTGCACAGCACCGGGGTTTGGTAAACTTAAAGGCAAATCCTTAGGTGTAGGATGCAAATAATAATTCTTCGATTGCTAGAGTAATGCCATAATAACTGAGAGATTCTAATCAATCTTTGGAATACATTGAAAATGGTGAAATCGTGCCCCTGCGTTTTTTTTTTTTACAGAGAGGGGGGTTTCTCTGGTTTACATATTGCTTGGTTAAGATAATCGTTTGGGGCATTTCCCGGGGAAAGTCCTAGTCTTAGGTCTTGAAGTCCCGTGGCCAGTTCTTCGAGTGCATCTTTGATAGCTGCAACCCCCGTATGGCCTGAACAAAAAATATTTTGTAGCCTGGGACTGGGTCATTACTGTTCACAGCCTAGGCCTAGCTATGATCGATATCCTTGGTTTAATTGCGACGAGCATAATAATAGCCTAGGGGAGGCCTAAGATATCTAGCTCCAAGGGTTTTTTAATTTTTTTTTTAATTTTGGCTAGGGGCCTACCTAGGGCATTTTGATTAGGGCAACCTAAACTACAAAGTGTATGTATTTTTTAAACATGCCTTCAGTCTTCATTGAAAAAGCAACTTTGGGCCCATGCAATTTCTTTTTTTTTTTTTCTATTATAATAGTCTTCTGATTTCACATTAAAAAATACACTCGTATTTGAAAATTTGGTTTAAAAAAATTTCAGCGTCCATCGCGTTGCTGTCAAAAAATGTCAAATTCAAAACAGCTGATCATATAGCCACTGAGATACGTAACTATGCGGGTGAACCTAGGAGGCTGTGTTTTGCGGTGCTGCAATGCAGTGCAAAAGTTGGAGTTCGATCAACTTCTGCAGCGCCGCACCGCACTTCACGCAAGTCGTTCCTGATTGGCTGACAAAAGCAACGCACTGCAATGCGGTGCGGTGCTGCAACGTTGCGAATGCGCCTTAACGCGGTCAGTTGCCATCCATCGGACATTTTTGCTATGGCACTTAGTATATGTGTCAATTGGAAAGAGAAGAATGCCCATTGCGGAAGTAAGCTCTTGCAACTGGGAATGCCTAATGCCAACGACCATTGCAACGGGGGGACGAAATTTATGTCAATAATATCTCCCTTCATCGGGTTGTTTGTGTTGACTTGCTTGGATCCCAATTATACATTGGACATTTGAATTTAAGAATTGTGTTCAGACCTTTTCGGATTTCTCCAACAACTCGCATATCTTTTAAAGTGCATCCGACAGGAGAATGTGAATCTAATTTCTGCAACTCCTTTAAAAATAATAATTCTCAACAATTGCAACAATGTGCCGTGTTATAGCTGGTCCCTAATGACTGAAATCCATGGATATGGTAAAAACTGCAAAAAAATATAGCATCGTCACGATGAACCTCAAAAACATATTTATATTTTACTTACAACAGATTATTAAACATCTTGGAGTTCATGTGCTACTGTCATCTATACCATTTTGAATAATTTCAATTATTTGGCCATCAAATTCCAACTCGCAACCTTCTCGGGGTTTGGCCCGCGATTAGGGAGTTTATCCCCCTGAAACTAAAATGCGAGCACTAGGCCGTCGGAAAAATACCACCTCCCCTTTGACTACCTACCGACAGCGACGACAATAACAACACGGACGAATGATGACACAGACGGAGACGGGCCTTAAAATTCCAAACTCGACACCTTCTCGCGGTTTTGGCCCGTGATTAGGGGAGTTTTTCTCCCTGAAACTAATAACGAGCTCTGGGTAGTCGTCGGGGAACCCCTTCCCTTTGGCTACCTCCCCGAAGGCGACGACACAGGGAAACACGGAGGGATGATGACAAAAGACGGAGACGACCACGACGTGGGGGAACCCCTGCCCTCCCATATGCTTGTGGCTGGTTCTGACCAGCACAGGCCTGTCCACCCCTTGTCCCCCCGCGTCATCCCTTACGTCTCCTCCCTTCGTCTCGATTAGCCAAGTTGCATAAATATGAGACGTAAAGCAATATCCAATCAAACAGACGGAGACGACCACGACGCGGGGGAACCTTTGCTCTCCCCATTCGTTTGCAGCTGGTTCTGACCAGCACAGGCCTGTCCACCCCTTTTCCCCCCGCGTCATCCCTTACGTCCCTCCCTTCGTCTCGATTAGCCTAGTTGCACAAATATGAGACGTTAAGCAATATCCAATCATTTGACGTGCAACATCGATATGACCTCGCCGCCCCGCACCTTTTGTAGTACACAGCGCAGCAGCGGCAGCCTTACTCGCACTCGCAGTCGGGTGTTCCCTTGTCACAGGCGGATGTTTTGTCTTCTCTCTTCATTTCGTTCTTGTTCGGACTCCACATGGCAAGTAGTACATTGCGTTGGCTTCTGCTGAATGTGTTCAGTTTAATGAATGTGTTCAGTTTAATGTTTGTTACCTTTAAGGCTATTCCACCGCGTTTTTCTTTTTTTCCAAAAATTTTGCTTCTAAGTCAAAATATAGTGAATGGCTTTGAAACATGGCTATTTTAGAAAAATCAAAAAATTTTTTTTCCCAAATTTTTTTTTCTGATCCGGTACACGGCCAATATAGACCACCTCAAAATAATTTCAAACTTCAATTCGCCAGGGCACACCATTCAACGTAGGGTGTTGTGCTTTTGTGACATTAATTTTCAACTGTTTTTCTTTGGACTGACTGAGGGGGAAAACAGATTTATTTTACAATTGTTTTTCCTGCAAATTTTTTTCGTTTTGGCGGTACAAATCGTAAAAAATACCGCCAAACGAAAAAATTCGCTGGAAGACAATTGTTAAAATGAATCTGTTTTCTCTCAGTCAGTCCATAGAAAAACCAGTTAAAAATTAATGTCACAAAAGCACAACATCGTACGTGAATGGTGGTGCCCTGGCGAATTGAAGTTTGAAATTTTTTTTGAGGTGGCTATATTGGCCGTGTACCCGGATCAGAAAAATTTGGAAAAAATATTTTTGATTTCTAAAATAGCCATGTTTCAAAGCCATTCACTATATTTTAACTTAGTAGCATATTTTGAAAATAGAAAAACGCGGTGGAATAGCCTTAAAACTAAGAGGATGTATTTTCTGTCCAGACTAAAAGTTTGTGTTCATAAAAACGTTTGTGATCTCAGTGTTGTGGTCCGTCAGTTCGGCACAGGTTGTACAGTTTGTTTGGTCAGTGTTTAGATTCTGTTCAGTGCAAGATAACAGCCTCGACACACCACGAGGGTCCTCGGTTTCTGTGCTGTTGTTTTTGTTTTGTCGAGTTATACATTTAATTGATATTTATACTTGTATTTATATTATTTATGAATTGGTCACATACAGCATATTATGCGTGCATGGCCCACTTTCAGGTTACATGTATGATCACCTAGATGGGGAAACTTCTTTTTAAATTTCTTGGCAATCCAACCAGCTAGTTGCTCAAAAAACCTCCGCATTCCATTTCTGTCATTGTGATAGGTCTTCCATTCTGCTACGGAGCTGTTTGGAGTAACGTCGGTGAAGGAATCTTTTCGTTCGTTGCCACCACTTCTGAATAAAAATCCTCAATTATCTTGTGCTGCAGATCTGACACTGATATCCCACTTGCTTTGAATACATTTGATAGCATGTACTCATCAGTTGATTGACTTTCAGTGTTAACGTTACTTAAGACAATTCCCGGATTTTTGCCCAAATCATTCGGATGTGATATAAAGCATTTAGTGCCGTGGATTGATCATTGAGACTACCTCCTTGGGTTTTAATTTGTGAAAATAATTATTTTGCTGAAATGATCCCTTATGTTAAATAAAATGGGAAAATGGTTTTTCTTTAGAAATGAGCAATAATTGTGAAGATTCATATAGCTTTATTTTTAACAGTTTTCGACAGACTTTTTCTAGTGACTCGTAATGCAGGGGAGGCATGGTCTTGGGTTTTTTTCACGGATCACACATGTAATCAAAGCATCGTTTTCCTCTATCCCTGCACATTCATCATGACCCACTGGCGGCATTGCAGGGCCTTGGATCCATCCTTGTCCTACACTTTTTTTGGCAATGCCTGTCGCTTTTCTTTTCCTGTTACATAAGCTGCCTGTTTCTTCTTGTTTATTTGCCTTTTTCTCTTCTTTCTCTTGTTTTATGCGTCTTTCATTGACTAATATATCTATATATATCACTGTCCCCCTACTTTTTCTTTTTTTTCACTGTATGTAGAGCTTGAACCATTTTTGGCTCAGGGTGGATATGATTGGGAGTAATATTAAAACGAGAGGTTGATGGGAGTGATTGACTTGAGGAATGTTGAGGAGACAGTACTGCACTGTGTTTTACTCTAACTTGGCTGATCTAAGGGTTGCATGCCAGGCTTATCGTGTTGAGTGGTTTCTGTGGCAACAACATTGAAGTCTGCTAGATTATCTCGGTCGTCAGGCTCCCTGAACTCCCTGAAACTAAATGGCGAGCTCTGGGTCGTCCCCGACGGCGACGACAATGACAACACGGACGGATGATGACCCAGACGAAGACGACCACGACGTGGGGGAATCCCTGCTCTCCCCATACGCTTGTGGCTGGTTATGACCAGCACAGGCCTGTCCACCCCTTGTCCCCCCGCGTCACCCCTTACGTTCCTCCCCTGGAAAGAAGTATACATGGTGGTAACTCACACTTATAGAAATTCGATCACCGATCGATCACGATCACCGCGCTAGGTCTATTGGTTATCAGTGAATGGAGCCACCGTCGGCCGGGAGGCGGTCGACGCGTGCGGTAAAGTCACTACCGACGCGCGTAGGAGCTAGACTCCAGGCTGGGGAGTCGGGCGTCGGCGAGGCTTAAGCTGGGAGGCCTCGCCGAACGCGGAGACGGAAGACGGTCGGTCGACCACCGCGCTAGGTCGGTAGGTCGGTAGGCATCACCTCCACCATTTTTTAGAAAATAAAATGATAATGTATTTAGAGATAGCAAATACAGGCAGCCTTAGTTTTAGAAGCCTATCAAACATGTCGCAAATGGAATTCCAACACATTCGACAATATTGAATAGGCTTCAGTGACGCATCGTCGGGTGCATTTACAAGCTGTTGCCGTTTCAGTTCCATGCATGCCATCGGGCTATGGTTGAAATGTCCAACAAGGCGGCTTGCGGCATTTATAGCTCGTGCAATCACGTGATTTAACACTTAAGTCTTCACTCCCATGGCATCCGCAAAACACAGCTGTAACGTGTGTGCACTGCACCCAATGTTGATTCCTTCTCCAAGATGTTGGGCGTTTTTTGCAATTTTGTTGTATTGGGCGCCCATAAAACTAAATTGTTTGCTTAAAAGTGATACAATCTACAAACTATCATCAGGTTTACCCAAACTATCGTTTAGGGTAGCTTTTCATGACTAGCACAGAACTATGGTAATGGGCAAAGACTTGCGTTTTTCTGTATAATTTATTTTAAAATCATTGTTATCATCATTGTTACTAACTGTAAACCGTTGAGGGAAAAATACATTTTACCATCACACATTATCATTAGACTTGAATTCAGTGTTCGAAGAAACAATGTCACTGAATACTTTTTAAAACCAATAACTTATGTTGAAAAATGAAATTTGATGGGAAAAGTGATTGCATCTTGAGTTTTCACTTCAATATGAGAAGTTTGGATGTTGGTTACACAACCCGGGTCTGGGCGTCATAACAGAGCCTATTTCATGTCCAGTTGATTGATTTATTGATTGACATTGATAAGGATTAAATTCAATTAAAATTTATTGAATCAAACTTTTGTATCTTATGCCATGAATAGTGAAGCAATGGCTGCCCCTTAAGCATCGCGGAGCCGTGTAGAAGGTACCCTCTAGTGGTATTGTCCGCTTTCTTAAGGTTTATCCAGACGCCGCGCAACGAAGCTAAAACAGCGCTGGCGTAGTAGGCCAGCATTGCAATGTTACTTTCTATTGGATTTTTGCTTTAAAAGTTCACCGTTTTCCTATAGGTGGCAGAGTGTAAAACCCTTCGGGCGGTAGGTAAGGGTAGGTTTTTGGCTGGGCTTGTATCTTGTGATGTGATCCGTTGAGCCCTTTCAAGAAGTGGGAGCGGCCGGAGGGTATTCTTCATTGACCCGAATAAAATCAGGTTCAGGTAGTCGCCCTTGCCCCATTTCGTACAATAGCGATCGATGGACTCTTTCACAGCACAGAAGACATTAGGATTATTTTATTTCCAAGTTTACATGAAACAGGCTTGTTTGACAACCAGTGGACCAAGTGTGTTTCCCAATTATTCCAACTGAGTCTGATATGAATATTATTAAGCATAAATGTATTTAATAGTTTTTGGCCCGCTAAGAACCAGAACCAGGCCATAATTTGGAATTGTCTTTTTATGTTAGAGTGCCGACTGCTAAGTGCTAGTAAAAAATTACGTAACTTCCCATCACTGCGTGAATTATTTGACACCCATGAGGAATTAGTGTAATTCCGTGCGTAGTATTATACTAACTGACAAGTCGCGCTTAGCGCTGCTTGAAAGCCGCTGCGCGGAGGGCTTGGAAAACCCCGTACCTTTGGAATTTCCCCGTAGTTTTTAAAAACCTCGTTGCCGCGACAAAATCTAAAATCTGCCGAGTACGGACGCGATGCGGTAGTTTGCGGGTCACGTTTGTCGTTAATCCGAAGACTTTGGATAAATTTTTTTTCCGGCCAAAACTTTTTTGGGTTTGTCGCCGGACCCTGCCCTCCGCTCCGAAGTAATGTGGAATTTTGTTACGAAATCAATTGATTATTACGCAAATTTTAAATTTCCGGGACGACAAATTTTCCGGGACGATTTTTTGGTAACATAAAAAAAAAAAATACAATAATGTTCCGTCCCTATGGCCCCAAGGGCCAGCCGTTAAGCTGCACATTTAGCATTTTGCGTCCCGCGTTGTGATTGTTGCATATTTCCCGTAGGGCAATACCTTGTTTCTTTTGTGGACCCACACCGCGGACATAGAATAGATGTTAAGACCGACCCACGTTACCATGACTACGGTAAACCGTAACACATTAAAATGTAAAAACTGTAACAGGGTGTTAGTTAATAAACCAAAGTAAAAAAATATTGGTTTGGTCATTGGGGATACCCTGCTATAGGTGGAATTGAAAAAATGTAATTAAAAAAAATATTTTAAAAAATCCATCACGACCGTATGCATATTAATACGTAGCCTTTGCGTATCTATAATGCAAGTACAATTCAGAAGAGATATAGTTACCGCCTGGTGGTGGTGGGTTGGCTACGGTGCCTACCTGCAATGTTGTAGACTCTGTTTCGAACCCCGATGGTGTTTGATTTTGTAATATGTGAATTGTTTGAAATATTAACAATTCCACCAAAAGGAGTGTTTTCCTGAGTAACAAAATTGATAAATAAACCCTTTTTATACCTGCGTAAGGTAATGACATTAAAATTAATGTTTGTTTGCATAGTTGGAAGACAATAGATATTTATTGCAGTACTGTTCCAATAAATAATACCTGTAATGCAACAACAATCCAGAAGTAAAATAGTAGTTACCATCCCGGTGTTGCGAGTTGACTAAAGCTTTTACCTGGAATGTTGGAGACTGGGTTTGAACCCAGACTACAAATGGTTGTGAAAATCTTAATTGTCAAAGTAACACTTCAGCCGCAACAATGTGGTTGGGGTACCCGTAAAATTTAAAACCCGAGTAAATATACTAAAAACATACCCGAAAACCCCTTTCATGGTTCATTGAAATTGTGGGTAAACCCCAAATTTTTAAAAAAAAAAAAATTTTAAAATGTAAGCAAAAAAATTCCCTTTAAAGAGAGGGTCAGCCAAAAAAAAATGAAGCAACCATGGGCCCAAAATAAAAGAATCCCCCTTTTTTTGAAGTACCCAAAACATTATTAAAATAGAAAAAAAAAAAATAAAAGTAAAAAAGTGTAAACTAAAAAAAAAAAAAAAAAATTAATGAAAGTAAATTTTTATCGCCATTTGCTGGATTTTTGGGAACCCCAAATTTTTGTAAAGGGGTTCCCCGCAACCTGTGTGGACAACCCAAAGAAAATTTCCCCAGAAAGTGGGAAAACCCATATTCCGAAACCCCATATAAGGGGGGTTACTTTTAAAAGTGTGGGTAAACAAAGGAAAAAAAAATTATTAAATTTTAAACTGTAATTTCCCTAAAAAACCGTGAAAGAGGGACCGGGCAAAAGGAAAGGAAAAGCCCTGGGGTCAACCTTAAAAGGGTTTTTCCCCCGGGGTTTTTCTTTTTCCAAAAAAATGCTACTAAGTCAAAAAATAGTGGAAAGGGGTTTTAAACATGGCTTTTTTTAAAAAAATCAAAAATATTTTTTTTTCCAAAATTTTTTTGATCCGGTACACGGCCCCAAAATAGCCACCTCAAAATAATTCCAAAATTTAATTCGCCAGGGCACACCATTCAACGTAGGGTGTTGTGCTTTTGTGACATTAATTTTCAATGTTTTTTCTTTGGACTGACTGAGAGAAAACAGATTTATTTTAACAATTGTCTTTCCTGCGAATCTTTTTCGTTTGGCGGTACAAATCGGTAAAAAATACCGCCAAACGAAAAAATTCGCTGGAAAGACAATTGTTAAAATAAATCTGTTTTCTCTCAGTCAGTCCATAGAAAAACAGTTAAAAATTAATGTCACAAAAGCACAACACCGTACGTTGAATGGTGTGCCCTGGCGAATTGAAGTTTGAAATTATTTTGAGGTGGCTATATTGGGCCGTGTACCGGATCAGAAAAATTTTGGGAAAAAAATATTTTTGATTTTTTTAAAATCCCCATGTTCAAAGCCATTCACTATATTTTAACTTAGTAGCATATTTGGGAAATAGAAAAACGCGGTGGAATAGCCTTAAAGTATGCCCTTTTAATGAAGAAAATCATTATCACACCGTACAACAATATGAATGAAAGGTGAAATGTGTGTACTAGGCTACACAAAAATGTAATTAATAAAAAGCAATTGTTATGTGCCACTTTGCTGAACTTTGCACCCAGGTACAGGAGCAGTTCCCCGCAAGCTGTGTAGAAAAACCTAAAAAATTTCCCCAGATGTGACATCATATGGGCCCAAAACCCACATATCGTGCCACGGATGCGACTGCATTGGGAAAACCCCCCCCCCCACCCGGGATCAAGGGGTAGGGCGAGTTTAGCCCAACTGTTCTCCCATCTAAAACAACAAACATGTATTGTTAAAAAAAAATTGAGGCAATGGAATTCACAGATGGACACAAAAAAAAAATGAATAAAAAACCACACACCTGTCGTTGTTTGGTGGATGTTCCCCAAAAGGTGAAGTGAAAAACCATATCCAGAATTGATGTTCCACGATGTTATTTTTCCCCCACAGAGCAGTTTGTCTGTGTTGGCATAAGGTGTCCGGAGTGAATGTTGATATTAGCGACTGTGTCCCGATCAATGATATGCAACCTTTTAAAAGGCACATATAGAAATAATTTGTTTATTTTGACGATACCTTGTAGGTCCTGAAAAAAAAACCGTATTAGTGTTCCTAATGAGTGTAGTTGAAACAGACGGCACAGCATGTTAGGGGAACTAAGTAGTCCCAAACCCTGGGAACATGTATCTAGTCCTTAACTTAAGGCCCATAGTGATTTTTTAAGTGGGTATATTAATGCATATGTAATGTAACTGATATTTAATGAAAATACTTAACATTGGTTTAATTGGTCGTGCTTTTTGAAAACCCCGACAAAACTAAATGTTTTCCTTGAATAAAGGGGAAAAAAATCGTTTTGGACAGTGTATATATTTTTTAAGCAACAGGTATAATAATTGTTAACATGAAGGTAGTTAAACGCAAAACATAAAAACATTTAGAGATGTATAATGAAATATATGCGCAAAACAGTAAAACATGGTTGCGTTGTTTGTGCTTTGTGTTCCCAGCTCGAGGAACGTAAGACAGTCCCAAATCCAGGGAACATGTATCTAGTCCCTTAACTTCAGGTACATTGTGATTTGTAAAGGGGGTATGATTAATGCATATGTAATGTTTATGATATGTAATGAAAATACTTAACATGGGTTGCATTGTTTCGTGCTTTGTGAAAACCCGGAGCAAACTAAATGTTTTCCTTGAAGACAGTAATAAAAAATAGTTTGGACAGTGTATATATTTTTAAGCAACAGGTATAATAACCGTTAACATGAAGGTAGGCAAACGCAAAACATATGAACCTTAATAGTTGTGTAATGAAATATTTGTGCAAAACGAAGACGGTTGATTGAAACGCCCGACGGCTGCAACGGCCACAAATATGAAATGTGGACTTGAAGAGAGACAATTCCAAAATGTATTATATTTACAACGTATAATCAATAGAAATGAGATGAAGGAAAACAATTACCTAATACACGCACGCGGCATGCATAGGAAACTTAAATGGAAAATAGAATAGAGCAAAATGTGCCGTGTTAAACGCAAACACTGTTAGTATTGCACCAACCCACAATATTTCATTTACATTGCCCGGTAGTTACAATCAATGTCCAACCTTTCCTAACATAATTGCTGCACATCGTGAACATGACAATACAATCCAGAAAGACAATGGTCCTTAACGAGACATTATTCTCCTCTGTAAATACTTAGTAATAAGCCGTCCTAGTTGATGCCTGTACAACCCCACATACAGAATATGCACACCAAAAAGTTAGCCAAGCCACAGACATCTGTGCAAAGTACAGTTGGACAGCACAACTCTCAAGAGAAATACATAAGTTTATGAGTGCACTTCGCAATATTCCACAGACATGAACAACGTAACATTTGCCGCCGACTTATGTATAGTGCCCATAACATTTTGCTCGAATAACAGTACATGTAGACATTATATTGTAAAATCGACTATGAAACAACAACCGTGCAATACTAAGCAAGTGGTACAACGTAAATACGAGTAGCTCCAGTTGTATATGCCTACTAATGAAAGATGAAAGTTGTCTCGCTTCAAGCCCGGAACAAATTTGAAAGAATATAGATGTGTTGTGACTTGTGATACAGGCAATATCGATGCCAAAGAGTATGTATACAAACCATGGTACATTTCCTGCCCAACGAAACCGCGCATGAATCAAATGACAAAAGAACACGGAATAGTAATGCCTGTAAAACGCGAAATAATTTAACTGTAAGTACGTGCCAACATGTCCAATGGGATTGTGGAGGAATGTAGGTAAGTCAGTGGTGGTTCCCCATAACCTTGCAAATTTTGTTCCGTGGCATTGAAAACAGAGCCATATCATTAGTATAGCACACTGTACCAAAAGATGTTGGTGATGGTTCTACCCGTTCCTCGCATGGTATGGCGACAATAGGCATTGAACACAAAATGTTTAATCTCAATCGACGAACCGGAAAGAAACGGGCAATCAATGATACGCCCAAAAAAAGATGTAGGTGAGAGCCTTGGTAGTCCAAGCACAACACAGACACGTGTACTTTTTCAAAAAGGGAACCACCAGGCACTCACTTGCGGCCAAACTCATATCAAGCGGAGACACCTCACGCGATACGGTGGCAACTTAATCACCGAGAACGTCACGCCACACGATGTTAGCAGCAAACGTCCTTCCCGGCTGTTCATCAATAAGCCTCCCCTGGCCACAGGCATCATAAACCTGTACATAGAAGTCAGCCCGCCTGGAGACGCGGCTTGCGGCGACATAGAACTGGCCGTGGGCAAAGCACCTCATGTCTAAGACCAGACCTATCCTATTAAAGGTTTGTCCCTGGGCCTTGTTTACCGTCATTGCATACGACAGCCGTACGGGAAACTGCACGCTCTCCATTTTGAATGCAAGTACCTTCATATCATCCAGAATCGTTATGGTTCTGGGTATGTAGGCATCGTTCCCAGCGTACGCACCATCCGTAATGATTTTGCAATGTAGTAGATTTGGATGGATGTCGATCACCTGCAGACGGGTACCATTGGAAAGGCCTTCGTCTATATCGAGGTTCCTTAGCAGCATGACAACAGCTCCAACTTTCAAATTCAACTCATGAGGAGGAAAGTTGGGCGGTGTCAAACTGTTTAGCGTCTCCATAGTGATTCTTGGCCTGTCTGCCTGCTCCAGAAGCTTGTCAGCACTGTACAGGGTCACCACATCGCCGGGCAGCTTTGCTAGAATGGACTCGTTGATCGCAAAGGCCCGTTTGTTTGTCGGTGTCAAGATTGCCCTGTGCGCCACATCATCATTCAGGTTAGGCCCGAATATGGTAGTGGGCATGTTATCTCCGACAACTTTGGTAGACTTGTAGATCTCTATCATGTCATCAAGATTGTGACTGGGAGGGGGCAGAGTACCATTGCCTACCTGGAGGAGCCACTCTGCCCACTGTTGCTGTTCCGGTCCAGCACGCAGGTTGACAGTGAGCGTGAACTTACGCATAAGTGGCCACAGATACGAGTTCTTGATCGATTTCCTCTCCAAAGTCACTGGATCGATCCAATGGACTGTTATACCAATGTATGATCTACGGGAAAAACCACGCATATGAAGTCGTTTTGTTTTGTTAATTTGGGGCTGTGCATAAAGAATCTTTTTATTGGTGGTTGTCTGCTATATGATTTATTTACGTTATGAGAATGAGAATGGTTCTGTCAACAATGCACACTCGCTTGAGACCAAATTGAATTAGACTAATTCAAAGCTATTCAGCACAGCGGGAGTGGAACATGTTGAATTTCCTTTCCCACTTCTAGTTCAATCTTCCTGTCAATCCGATGGTATTGCCATTCCTTTCAGTTGACAATAACCGTCTGCTCGGCTGACTGTATAATGCTTTTAAATTGGTAACAAAATTGTGTTCGAACACAAATTCAGAAGTTTATCTTTGAGAGGAAGACACTAGTCCATTCCCTTAGCTTCCTTGTTATACAAAGACAAGAGACCCAGACAATCAGGCTATATCAGCCCAATGTTTGCGACAAATTATTGCAAATTTGCCGATCTGATTTCCGATTCAGACTACTTGAAAAACCGATCCGATTACCGATTCTTCATACGATTATCAAAAGTTTTTTCTCTTACTCACAAACTTAAATTAAAATTTAAAATCTTGGCAGTGGCACGTATGGAGGTTGCAAAGTACAATTTTTTATTTTTATGGATATAGACTGGATCAAGAAAACATAGCTAAAGCTTGGCAAAAAAATTTTGAAAAAACTTTTACATTTAAACAATAGTTGCAAAAAAAAAAAAAAAAATTTTTCCACGCTCATCACATGGCAAAGTGAATTTAGTTTTAAAGAGAGAGGAAGTAAGGCGTCTAAAAAAAACGATCCGTGGTCCTAAGGGATCCAAGAGGGCGGCGATGCTATTTCCCGGTACGTGACAGCCGCCATCTTGTTTCCGGTCGCCATCTTGTTTCCGGCCGCCATTTTTGTTTCCGGTCCGTGTTTCCGTCCCCCTTTTTTGAATTTTTTTCCAGCCGCCATTTTGTCCGCCATTTTGATTTTTCCAGTCGCCATTTTGTCCGCCTTATGAATTTCCCCCGCCATTTTGAATTTCCAGCAGCCTTTTACCCTGCCGCCATCTTGGTGCCATTTTTGTTCAGCCGCCATTTTAGGTCGACCGCCTCTTGGCCGCCTTTTTTGTTCAGCGCCATTTTAGTTTTGCTCCCATCTTGGTCCCCATTTTAGGTCGGCGCCTTTTTTAGCTCTGCCGCCATTTTATTTCGTCTCATCTTTGCCGTGCCCTCGTCCCTTTTTTTCAAATTTTTCAAATACGCCCCCCTTCTTGGCTTTCCCCGGGTTCCGCGCGCTCTGTAACCATTTTTGGTATTTTGAATTTCACAGATATTTTTTAAAATTCTATTTTTTTCTGATTTAATATTGCAAGGAAAAAAAGTCGCAGTTTTGCTCGGCTCGAACCAGAGCGTCTGGCGCCCTTTGGTTTTCTGCTCGCCCCCCTTTACCCACTCGGCTACCAACATATCATACAATAATAATTTTTTGATACTTATTATAGCTTCAGAAAAACCCCACGCCCCCCCTCATGACGCAAAAGGCTATTAATAATGTTTCTTTTAAGTGTTTTCACTTCGCCCCATAGTTTTTAAATTAGCTATGATCGTGGACCGACCCACGTGTTTAAAACACCAATGAGCTTAAGCTCCGACCCGCGCTTTTTTCAAATTTTGACAGAAGGGTTTAACCCAACCAAGCCAACCAAAACCCCGCGGTATTCGAATAGCATAGGTGATCCAACCCACGTGTTTAAACCCAAATAGCCTAAGGTCACGGCCCCGCGTTTTTTTTAAAATTTGGCATGGGCTTAAGCACCGGGTTCATAGCTCGCGGTATTCAAATAGCATATGTGGACCAAAATAAAAGAAAAAAATAAAAAAACCCCAAAGGGTCCTAAGCGCAACTTTTAAAAATGTGGATCCAATGAAGCGAAAAACTTTGAAAATTTCTAAACTTACTAAGAAATGTTTTTGCTTCTATAGCTCGTTTTTTTTTTTCACCATGCCGACATGCAAAAATTTGAAAAAAAACGTCAGCATTTTTATTCACTTGAAAAATTTTTTTCAATACACGTTTTTCAATCTTTGCTATTTATGAGGGAACGTGAACAAAACTCCCGTAAAAACCCTAAGCCGCATATTCAAATTGATTCTTGGGGTCCAACGTTACAGACTCGTAAATTTTAGATTTACCATGGACGTAGGCGACATCCTACGCAGGTGCAGGTAGGTCCGAAAGGTGCACTCCAATGAGACCCCCATCGCATTGCCCTACAGAACTAAAACGTCAGCTTTAAAAATCCCTAGAAAAATTTTTTTTTGCTTTTTGTAAATAAATTTTTAAAAAATTAATTTTTTTAAATGGTAGCCACAAAGCTCATTTGGGGAAGAGCAAAGTGCCCGGTAAAATAAGGCCCCGGGTTAAAACCCGGAGTTTCATTTTATTAATTTCATAAAAAGTACCTACTAAATCAGGTCAGGGTCGCCTCTATAATTGCCAAGGTTAAACAATTTATATATTTATACTTTTTTTTTTATATTATTTATAATATTTATGACAACCGTAAATGAACTCGGCATTATTCAGCGGGGTGAATGAAAATTTGGACGAAACCCCCAAAACCAAAAGTCATAACCCGTGTTTTCAAACAGTATTCTGGGACCCAGTCTAGCGCGGGTGCAGGTAGTGCGAAAGGTGCACCTACGCACAGACACGTGCCCCCGACTCAATTATCAACAAGACACAGGTTGATGAAAGGATTCGCTTATTCTCTAGTTTTTGATTGCGTCAACTATTTACTTGTTAAAAACTTGATAAAAAACAACGTCAGCGGGAAAATATCTTTTTCCTCTAAACTTGCATTATTATTATTGTATGATTTAAAGTGGCATTTTTATTTCACGGGAAATAAAGGCAAAAAGTTTAAAAAAATAATATAAAATTTGTTACATTTAATAAAAATATACTTTGTATAAGTGTTTTTCATTTCTTTTTTTTTTTTAAAAATTTTCCCCGTAAGAATTTAATTAAAAGTATAGTATAAAAAAGGTGGGGGCCCCCGGGGTACACCCCACTCCAAAAATTTCATATTAAAAAGCGTATGACTATATTGAAGCAATATTCATTCAATCAATAAGTTTTTTTTATCTCGATCGAAAATTCTTTCATAGACACTAAACGCGATCACAAATGATAGACAAAAACTTTTAAATAAATAAAAAAATAAAAAAATAAATATGAAATAAACTTGTGTCAATATTTCTTTTTTTAAATTTTACCAGGCATGCCCCACCTAGCTATGGATTGTTGTATCCGCTTCATTTTTACTTTAACTGATGGTCCATATTAAAAATTTTTTTTTTACTATTTTAAATCAAATTTTGATAAGAAAATGTATGGATTTTAAAAAATTTTCCCAAAGCAAAATTTTTAATACTTTTGAATTTTAAGAAAACAACAACGAATTTTTTACAAGTGTGAAACATAATAAAAAAATTCCGTTAAAAAATCATCGGTTCAGATACCATTCTTTAAATTATCACGCTTCAATTTAATTTTAGAAAACCCTTCCCCAAACCCCACAAAGCAAACCCCACGCTAGCTTTCTTTAATGTTTTTAAAAAATTTTTCAAAAAGTTTTATACAATAAAAGTACAGTTTACACAAATTTTTTTGAACAATCCTCTTTGACCAAATAAATATCAAGTATTCATAAAAGAGAATTCAAACTCGCATTTAAAATCATTGTATTTTAAAATTTCCCCGGAATAAAATATGTTGTCTTTAAAAAAATATTTTTACTCACTTTCGTCCTTAAATTTTTAAAGGTTTACGATTTAAAGTACTTACATAAATAAAATTCGAAATTTTTGTTTTTTTGAGCGTAGAACATTAATATAAAAAACTATCTTAATCATTAATCAAGAACATAATAGGAAATAATCAATCTTTTAGTTACCTGGAAATATTGTCTAGCAAAGTGTTTAAATTTTTCTCACAAACAAATTAGATTTTTTTTATTGAAAAAATTTCATACATTTTATCATTTCCACTTGAATCGAAAATTTTTATTTACAAGACGTTTTATTGTCATTAGCTTGTAAACTTTTATAAGCCTAAACAAAAAAATAAAAAATAATTCTGTACAGCTATAAAAGAAAAAGTCTTGGAACTATTAGGAAACGGTGTTTTAAAATAAAAACTTTGGTAATTTCTTCCAAAATGTGGCTCGTATTTTTTTAAACATTCAAATGATATTTTGTAGCTTACATTCACTCTCGGATGTTTTTTTAATGCAAACATTTGCACCACAGTATATTTTGTTTTAAAAAAAATTTGTTTTCTTTTTTGTATTCTTCTTTAAAACTATTTTTTTACAAAATTATATTCACAATACTTATCAATGTGAGAAAAATAATTTTTGTTTTCTAAAAACTGCATTAAAAAATAAACGAAGATAAGTAAATAGTATATATTACTATTCAGTATAAAGACAGATGCCAATCAATAACTTTTATTGTAGATTTAAATAAAAATCGCTATTCACTTTAAACATTCTTTACTAAAATAAGTCCAAACCGACTATTTTTACTAAAAATATTTAAAAATAAATCCACCACGTTTAATTAAAAAAACAAAACTCTGCCGAAATTTATTTTAAAACTTATCGAAGATTAAAAAAAGAATCTCTTTTAAATAAAACTTTTTTGTTAGAATTTTTACTGCAATAAGTATTTATAAATACTAAATTCTATAAAGTATTTATAGTTGAAATGAAAATTTACTACTTTTCACCATTTTAAGAAATGTAACATTTTTTGAAATTATTCCACCATTCCATATACTACACGGGTTTTTCTTTTTTTGAAATTGGAAAAAGCTACGATGTAAAATTTTCATAACATTTATTTTGAAGAAAAAATATGAAGACTATTACGCTTAAATTTCTTGATCGTTCTCTTTAGAATATTCACTTGATTGCAAAAACAAAATGTTTTTGCTTGTTTAAAAAATTTTTCACACACTATCGCAAAATAATTATTGCCTTATCTCACAAGTACTGACTACAACAAAAAAAAACCCAAAAACGCGACTCAAAAAAAAACCTAGTTTATAGTATTCTTCATAAAAAACATCTCAAAAAACATTTTTCATTAAAACTAATAGTTCACGCAATTTTTTTTCCCGATTTTATTCACGAATATAAAATATATTTTTGTTCAAAATGTCTTTTCGAGAGTACCTTGACAGTAAAATAAATATTCGAACACTGAAATTTAGGTTCGCAAAAAACACACTCAAATTTTTTATATAAAAATAATATCACCGTATCGGAGTAAATACTAAATGCCCCAAACTCCAAATTTTAATTTTTCCCACAAAAACCACTCTTTTTAAAAATAGTTTTATACTTCCGTGTATTTTATGCATTGATAATAACATTTTTTTTTCATTACTTTAGGAGGGGGGAAAACCTAAATATGCTTCTTTCTTGAAAAAAAAATTTTTGATTCTATCTCTCACAAATTTATTCCACCCATTCAAAATGTTCAAATTTAACAGTTTTTCCTAGAGCCCCTTATATTGACAATTGGTGAAAAAATGAATTTGTATATACCAGTTTTGTCCCAATTCGAAAAGAAAAAAAACACCTTCTCTTAAAGTGTTTAGATTCTTTTTTTCACTCAAATTAAAAAAAATAAAATATTTTTTTAAAAAAAATTTAGTAGTTTTAAAATGTTTTCTCACTTTAACAAATAAAAATGATAATAGATCAAATTTTCCTTTCAGGTTGGGAGTGAGCTCAAACCAAATTAAAAATGTTTGTGTTTAAGATAAATACTGTCATTTCTTTTCCAGATAGCTTTAAAGTAAATTAAAAACTTACCTAACCCTGAAAAAAAGTAGATCAATTGAGTTTTTTCAGAGCTTTATGTCATAAAATCAATAAATCTATACAAAAATAAAAAATTCAATTACAAAAAAATCTAAAAATGATAGCACTGGAAATATAAAAAGAATAATATTTTACACCATCTTAACGTGTTTCCCAAAATAAGAAAGTAAATGTAAAAGAAAAAAACCCCTATAGAATACATCAATTAGAAAAATTTGGGGTTAAAACAATTTAAATTAAAACTTTTAAAACAAATTTTTTTGATTTTAAAAAATCTATTGTTCTGTATTTACGTAAAGAAAAATAAAAGAAAAAAAAGCTTTAAAAAAGGTAGTAAGTCACGTCATGTAGCATCGTCACGATTAGTTTAGCATATTTCTACACCAAACAATCTACGAAAAAGGGATGTCTAGCTATTTTTTAAATAAAAAATTTAAATTTTAAACAAAGGGCACATTTACATTGTCTTTGATATTTAAAAAAAAATAAAAGAAATATACCCCATTAGTTGTATCAAATTCATGCTTGGTTAAATTTAGTAAACTTTACGTTTAAAGAGTATTTATTTTACTTTTTACTACATGAAAAAAAACAACGAGTGTCAATTTAAAATCTTTCATTGTGTAAGATTCAATTTTTAAAATTGTACTAATTTCTTCACTTCTTTGTTCGCATTAAAATATTTTTTTTTAAAATCGACAAAGTCACGTTAGGCTTTCTAGAAAAATAAATAACTCCTACAACGTAAAAGTCTTCAAATAAATCTCTCCCACCTGCCAACCACCTTTTAAGTATAAAAAAAAAAACAATTTTCAAGTTCATGTATATAAAATTTTTCAGTTTTTTTTGTTATTAAATTTAAAAGTTTCCTCAAATTTACATTTCGATAGAAAGTTTAATTTTAATTAATTTTTATGAGATGATGAAAAATTTTATTTTTCATGTAAACACATTTTTAATAATGTTTAACTTTAGATTTGATTTTTTAAAAAATTGATTTTATTATTTAATCGTCTTTTTGTATGTATGAAATTTATTTTATTTTAAAAAAATCCTTTAAAAGATATTTTTTTTTACCTTTTACTACATGGAAATAAAAAAACAGGTGTGAATTTTATAAATCTTTCATTTGTAAAATTCAATTTTTAAAAATTTTACTTTATTTCATTCACTACTTCGTTCACTTAAAAATAATGTTTGTAAAAATCAACATATGCTAACGTTTTGTCATGAACTGAGAAAAATAAAAATAACTCCCTATGGGGTAAAAACTACAAATAAAACACTTTCAACTATCATACTACCTCTCAATTATAAAAAAAATTACAAAATTTCATCCATCCAATTTTTTTAGTATGAAAATTAATTTTTTTAAAAAAAATCCTTTTTAAGAGTATTTATTTTACCTTTTTTCTAATGGGAAAAAAAACAACAGGTGTTAATTTATAAATCTTTCATTGTGTTTGATTCAATTTTTAAAAATTTTACTACATTTCATTCACACTTTGTTTTACATCAACATAATTTTTTTAAAAATCAACATAAAAATTAACGTTAGTCATAAATGGAAAGATAAATAACTCCATTGGTTAAAAACTTCAAATAATCATCTTTCAAATATCATACTACCCCTCAAATTTTTAAAAAAAAAAATTTCAAAGTTTACTAACTTTACTTTCGATAGCAATGTTTATATTTTATTTTCGTTTCATGTGAATTGATTTTTTTGTAGATAAAATCTACAATAGTGTTTTACTACAAATTCGATTTTAAAAAAATTGATTGATTGATTTTTGTGATTCGTCAAATTTTTGGGTGTAAAAAAATTTTTTTTGTTTGAAAAAAAAAAAAAAAAAAAAATTTAAAAAGTATTTTTATTTTCATTTTCCCACTAGAAATAAAAAAAAACGAAGTGTCATTTAAAAACCTTTTTTTGTGTAAAATTCAATTTTTAAATGTTCTACTTTTATTCACTACTTTGTTTGCATTAACTAATTTTTGTAAAAATCAACATAATTAACGTTAGTCATGAAATGAAAAGATAAATAATTCTTACGGTGAAAAGTTTTCAAAAAAATCATCTTTCAAAACATATACCCCCAATTAAAAAAAAAATTTCAAAATTTAAAACCCGCGTATAAACTTTAGTTTTTTTTAGTTATTAAATTTTAAAGTCTCCCCAACTTTACATTTTGATACCCAAAGTTGATATTTTTTTTGCGTTTCATATGATTATTTTTTTTTTTCATGTAGATAAACTTTTCACTATATTAACTTCATATTCGATTTTAAAAATATTGTTGATTTTTTTGAGTCGCTAAAATTTTTATTATAAATTTATTTTTTGAAAAAAAAAATTAAAAATAAAAAGAAAAGATAATTAAAATTATTTTTATGACGTTAATGTCATCTATATTCTGTACATAAATTTTTCCCACAACTTTTAAGTTTTTAAAACTTTTTTTTCAAAAGGGAAAAAAAACGTATTCTTTATTTTATTAAACTAAAGTATTTCTTTTAAAACATTAGCATTAGTTTTTCCCTCGTCTTAATAAAAATCTTCTTATTGTTACAGTTAATTTATTTTTATTTCATTTTTTTGAAAGCTTTATTTAAGAATTCACTTTCAAAATGTCAATTTATTTTCATCGTTTTTATTTTAAAAAATTTTAAACTTTAATAGATACTCTTCGTTTGAAATGTATCTTTGTTTTTATTTGAGAAATTAAATTCACCCTATCATTTTTCAGATTAAAGCAAAAATTTTCTTTTTCATTAAAAAATTTAAAATTCCTTTCAAGACTATCAAATCTTTACCCCCGTTTTTATTTGAAAAATTGTTTTAAACATTAATAGATAATACTTTGATTTGAAATGTATCTTTTTTATTTGCATTTTTCGTTCCAAAATTTTAAAAATTTACTTAACTTTTTCTTTTTTGTCTGCATCTATGAAAAGATTTTTTTCCTTTCCTTTTTAAAACGTTTTTTAAAATGAATAGGGTAGAGTTAAATAATGAAAAAAAATAAAAAAATAAGTCATTTTCGCGTTATGCCGCTTTCCCCCAATTTAAATTTAAAAATAATCTTTTATTCCTCCAAGTTCAACAATTACTTTTTATATTGTCTTGTTTATCTTTAGAATTCATCTAATTTAATTACCCTTGATCGTTCCCCCGAGTATTTTGTTAAAATTTCTATTTAAAGAGGGAGTTAATATCCTCCAGTTTTTTCTTTATATTCTGAGGGCTTCAGAAAACAAAGTAATGTTTTTAATTGTTTGCGGGGTTTAGTGTGAACTTGAAAGTCAAAATACAGTTTTACCCTTTTTAATGAATTTTAGGGTTTTCCCCAGCATAATTTTACGAAATTGTGTTTAAAAGAGTACGTCTCGTTCTAAAATATCCTAAGGTCAAATGTTTTTTTTCAAACCTCGCAGATTTACATCATTTATTTATAAATTAATTTCTTTCATTTTAAAACCGTAAAAAGTGAGATCAGGACAAAAAAATTACAATTTAAAGGGATTCCTATTTTTCTTTTTAAATGACAGATTTTTTTTTTTCGAACTATTTTTGAAAATAGATTTCAAAAAAACTTAACTTTTTAATTTTAGGATACGTAATATTTTAAAAAATTTAAACCATCCTTCAAAATATTATAAAGTAAACCAGTCTGTAATCATGGATGAGAACTTATCAGTGGTTTTTTAACAAAAGCAAACGGGGAAAGGTTTTTACTTTGTAAAAAGCTTTTAAAAAACTCAAATGGTTGATGAGCTTGAGACTTTTTAAAGAAAGACCTAATTTTTTTGTTTAGATTACATAAACTTCTTTAAAACAAGACTTATTTTAAAAAAAGAAAAAATTTGTAATTTAAGAAAGATAATATTTTATAAAAATTTTATAGATCATACTTATAAAAAGCCTTTTTAAAAAAATTTTTGATTGCTCCTCTCTTGTTTGCACTTAGGTGTACGCTCCAGGTTTTTTGCGAAAATGGCATAAATATCCTCCGGGGGGGGTTTTTTTTTTTTAAAAATTAAACCTTTCCGGGAAAAGGGCCCAAAATTAAGTAAGTAAAAATAAATCTTTTTCCAGTGATGTGTGTTTTATCGCTTCGAAGTAGTAAAATGTAAAAAAAATATCTTATAAACGTTTTAAATTTTCCAAAAATTTTCACCAAGCTTAAAGTTTATCAAAAATATATAGTTTATTTCTTTTTTTTCTTTTTAAAAATACAAAAAAAAAGTAAAAGGTTCCTTGTTAAAAATTTAATATTTTTTTGAAAATAGCATGACATACCCTTTCGTAGATTGATTGGGTAAAAAATCAGCTAAATAAACGTGACATGCTACTGTCGTGACTTGTACCTTTTTAAAAGCTTTTATACAATTTATTTTACTTGACTAAATACAAACGGTATGATTTGCTTTTTAAAAACAAAAAATTTTTTTAACAGTTTTTAAAAATTTAAAAAATTTTGAACCCATATATTTTTTAATGATGTTTGTATTGGGGTTCCTTTTTTTCAATTCTACTTTTTTTTTTATGGAAAAACGTTAATGATGGTGTAAAAATATTTTTCTTTTTTTAATTTTCCATTTCTATCATTGTCTAATTTTTAGTAATTTGAATTTTTAATTTTTGTTAAAAGTTTTTTTGATTTTTATGGGATAACGCTCTCGAAACACATTTATCATACTTTTTTTTCGGGTTAGGGAAGTTAAAATTACTTTAAAACTATTTAGAAAAGAATATCAGTATTTATCTGTAAAACAAACATTCTCTAATTTGGGTTTGAGCTCACTCCGAACCCGAAATGGAATATTTGATTATTTTCATTTTTATTTTCTTAAAGTGAGAAAACATTTTTAAAAAGTACTAAATTTTTTTTAAAAGAATTTGATTTTTTTAATTTTAGTGAAAAATGAATCTAAAACCCTTTTAAAAAAGGTTTCTTTTTTATCGAAAATGGGGCTAAACTGGTAATTTCAGAATTTCTTTTTATCCCCAATTGTCCCAAAATAAGGCTCAGGAAAAAATGTTTTTAAATTGAATCATTTTGAATGGGTGGGAAAAATTAGTGAGATAATAGAATCAAAATTTCCCTTTTTTAAAAAAAGCAATTTAGGTTACCCCCCCCCCTAAGTAATTTAAAATAATGTTAATCAATGCATAAAAAACACGGAAATATAAAACTATTTTAAAAACGAGTAGGTTTAGTGGAAAATTAAATTAGGGGTTGGGACTTTTGTAATTTACTCCCTACGGTGATATTTTTTTACATATATAAAATTTGAGTGTGTTTTTGTGCGAACCTAAAAATTTCAGTGTTTTCAGACATATTTATTTTACTGTCAATGAGTACTCTCGAAAAAACATTTTGAAAAAAAAAAATTTATTTTTTCGTGAAAAAACTCAAAGAAAATTGCGTGTAACTATTATGTTTTAATGATATTTTTGAATGTTGTTTATGAAGAATACTATAATCTAGTTTTTACTTGAGCCGTTTGGGTTTTTTTTTGTTGTATCAGATACTTTGAGAAAGGCAATAGATTTATTTGCGACTACGTGTGTGAAAAGTATTAAAAAAAGAAAACTTTTGTTTTTAAACATCAATTTGATATTCAATAAGTAACGATCAAGAATTGTAGCGAAATAGTCTTTATTTTTATTTCAAAATAAATGTTATGAAAATTGTACATCGTAGCTTTACTCAATTTTTAAAATGAAAAACCAGTGTATATATGGGAAAGGTTGGAAAAATTTTCAAAAAAAAGTTACATGCTTACGAAAAGTGTGGGAAAAGTATTAAATTATTTCATTTTAAATATAAAAAATTTATAGAATTCAGTATTATAAAATATCTTATTGCAGTAAAAAAACTAACAAAGTAGTTTTATTTAAAATTTTAAATTCTTTTATTTAATCTTCGATAACGTTAAAATATAATATTACGTGCGAGTTTTTGTTTTGTAATTAAACGTGGTGGATTTATTTTTTAAAAAATTTTTTATAATAATCGTACGTGTTTGGACTTTTTTTATAAAGAATTTTAAAGTGAATAGCGATTTTTATTTAAATCTACAATAATGTTTTGATTGGCATCTGTCTTTTAATATGAATAGTAAAAGTATATATTTTCTTATCTTCGTTTATTATTTAATGCAGTTTTAGAAAAAAAAACTTATTTTTCTACATAGTGATAAGTATTTTTAATATATTTTTGTAAAAATAATAGTTCAAAAGAAAAAATACAAAACGAAAGCAAAATGTTTTTATAAACTAATATAATGATGGTAAAAAAATGTTTGCACTTAAAAAAAACATCCGAGAGGATCATTAATGCTACAATATCATCTTGAATGTGTAAAAAAAATACGAGCCACATTGTGAAAGAAAATTTCCCAAAGTTTTTTTTTTAAACATCCCTTTTCTAATAGTTACCATGACTATTTATCATTTATAGCTGTACCGAATTATTATTTTTTTTTTGTTGTAGGGTTATAACAGTTTTAATGCTAATGACAATAAAACTACTTGTAAATAAAAACTTGTCGTTCAAATGAGAAAACGTGAAAAAGTTGAAATTTTTTTCAATAAAATATCATAATTTGTTTTGTGAGAAAATTTAAACACTTTTCGTAGTACATTATTTCCAGGTAACTAATGATTGATCTATTTCCTTTTATGTTTTTTGATTAATATTTAAGATAGTTTAATATTTAATGTTCTACGCTCAAAAAAAAAAAAAAATTTCGAATTTTTTTATATAAAGTACTTTTTTAAATCGTAAACATTAAAAATTAAAGGACCGGTTTTAGAAAAAAAAATTTATTTTAAGACAACTATTATTATTACCGGGGAATTTAAAAAACAATGATTTAAATGCGATTTTTAATTTCTTTTATGAAACTTGATATTTTTTTGGTCAAGTAGGGTTGTTTTAAGAAAATTTGTGTAAACTGTACTCTCTCTATTGTATAATACTTTTTTAAATTTTTAATAACATTAAAAAAAAACGCTAGCGTGGGTTAGCTTTGTGGTTGGGGAAATGCTTTCTAAAATTAAATTGAAGCGTATAATTTTAAAGAATGGTATCCTGAACACGATGATTTTTATAACGGAAGTAATTATTATTTTCACCTTTAAAAAAATTCGTTGTTTTTTACTTAAGTTCAATAGTTTAAATTTCGCTTTGGGAAATTTTTAATATCCATACATTTTTCTTTTACAAAATTTTTTTTCAAAATAGTAAATACTAAATAAATGTTTTTAATAGGGACCACTCAGTAAAATAAACTGAAGCGTGACTACAAAGAACCATAGCTAGGTGGGACATGCTCGTGTAAAATTTGAAAAAAAAAAAATATTGACATAAATTTTATTCATCAATTTATTATTTATTTTTTATTTATTTTATTTTTAAAAGTGTGTCTATCATTTGATGATCGCGTTTAGGTCTAGAAAAAATTACGATCTGAGATAAATAAAACTTTTTTGATTGAATGAATATTGCTTCAAAATATCAAAGCTGTAAAATGAAAATTTTTGGAGTGGGGTGTACCGGGGGGCCCCACCTTGTTTTTCTATATCATTTCAAAATTTAAAATTCTTACGTTAAAATTTAAAAGAAAAAAAAATGAACCTTATCAAAGTTTTATTATTAAATGTAACAAATTGAATTTTTATTTAAAACTTTTCTTGCCTTTTATTTCCTTTAAAAAAAAATGCCAACTTTTCAATCAACAATAATAATAATGCAGAGTTTTTGAGGAAAAAAAATATTTCCTGCTGACGTTTTCTTATAAGTTTGAACAAGTAAAAAAGTTGACGCAATCAAAAAACTAAAAATAAGCTAATCCTTTTATTTAAACCCGTGTCTTGTTGATATATTGATCGGTGGTCACGTGATCTGTGACGTAGGTGCTCGCGCTGTGTGATTGCGGGCGAAGTCTAGTCGATGCGATACTGCTCCGTCCTCAAGACGACTGCCGCTGCTGCTCGGCTGTGTATTGTCGGGCGTGTCTAGTCGTGTCGATACGCGCCGTCCCCCAAAACGATGCCGACGCTGCTCGCGTTTTGTGTTGTCGGGGGTGTCTAGTCGATGTCGATACTGCGCCCTCCTCAAAAGCGCCGGCTGCTGCGAGCGGGGGATTGGCGGGCGTAGTCCCAGTCGATGTCGAACTGCGCCGTCCTCAAAACGACGCCGGCACTGCTCGCGCTTGTGATTGTCGGGGGTAGTCAGTCAATGTCGATACTGCCCGTCCTCAAAAGGGACCCC